>BSBK01000337.1:0-277500 GCA_027943335.1 Chamaecyparis obtusa
AAAGGTGGAAGGGAAAGACACATGTCAAGTGTCTCACAAAGACCCTTGAGAAGAAGGTGGGAGGACATTTTCCCCATAAGGACTCTTGGCACAAGTGTCCCATGAGTCACCTTTGACTCCTTGAGGTGGCTAGAGAAGCTCTTTAGGAATAGGGAATGTGTTCTTGACCAAGTTTGGAAGAAGACATGTGGTCATGAGACCAAGTCTTATGAGGCCACATAGCCCTTAAGAATAGGACATGTGTTTGTGAGGATAATTGTGACTTATTAATTATTAAATAAAAATTAATTATTTTAGCCAAGGTGATGTGTCAGGTGACTAGGTCTATGAGATGGACTAAAGGACTTAGTCATATAATGATTGTGTAATTGACTAATTCATTAAATCACTTAACATGACTAATTAGAGGACTTAGGATAATAAGAATAAGATAAGTGAATATAATAAATAAATTGAATAATTTATTTAATAATAAAAGAAATAAACATTAATTAAATAATAAATATTTAATTAATTTATCAGCCAATTTTAAGTGTATACATTTTGCCCCTGCCCTAGATGATGCCCCTCGAGAGATTGATCACAAGTTATTATATACATATATATACATATACATATATACATATACATATATATATATATACATATATATATATATATACATATATATATATATATATATATATATATATATATATATATATATATATATATATATATATATATATATATATATATATATACATATATGTATATATATATATATATATGTATATATATATATATATATGTATATGTATATATATATATATGTATATATATATATGTATATGTATATGTATATATATATATATATGTATATATATATATGTATATATATATATAGATATATATATAATATATATATATATCTATATCTATATATACTATACTATATATATATATATATATATATATATATATATATATATATATCTATATATATATATAGGTTGACGATCAATCTCACGAAAAGAATTGAAAAAATGAGCGTGCAAATGGAGTGACAAAGTAATTACGGTAGGTAGGGTCCACACACACCGAGCAAAGTGGGTCCACAGGCTATATATAGGGGTCAAAGGGTCCAATAGGTTATCATTGTTACACTTGTCATCGAGAGAGCGGAGCTATGGAGAGAAGAGAGTGAGCTGAGCAGATGTCCTTCCCATTGCCAGATCATCGATTTGAGTGCGTCCAACGCTTCCAAATACCACCCGACTCCAGAAAGGTGGTAGGTGGTCGATCCTCCTTCGTGATTTTATGATTTTGCATGTTTTAGACTAGAATTTTTTATGTTTTAGGTAGATTCAACCTATGGATAGGTAGGAAATTTTTTTTGTTCAACTCGACAAAATGAATGCGCAGTTGCGATGGCATGTATGCACAATAATATGCCATGTTTGCACAACAAACTACTAAATTGCGCATATATGTGGGGTACCTACGCATGCATATTAGGAAATTGTAGGGCTGCACATTTAGTCAATAAATATATGCAAATGTGTTTCTGTGCATTCATCCAAATGTATGGCGCATTTGTTTAGGGTAATTGCACATATGTTATATCTGCACATTTGTGAGGGGATGCTACGCATTTCATTTCAGGGGGTAAAATTTAGAAAGTTATTAGGTTGATTAGGTCAAACCATAGGTTTTTAAGTTGATGTGGTTTGTCGACTATGTGTTTAGATCGGTTTGAAGGTAGGTAACATCGTAGCATTGTCGCTAGTCAACCTACCTGATTAGATAATTGATAGAATTATCCAGTTAGACATGTGATAAGTATGTGTTGATTTAGATATAGGATAGACAGATAGATCAATTTGTAATAAACCTGATAATTCATTTGTTGTGTTGATTGTGATAGGAGGATATTACTGACGTTTTGATGTCATGGGAGAGATATCCTGTCACATAGAACCTAAGGTTGACATTATCGAAGATAGATAGATTGTTGATCAGGGCCACAGGGTTGTACCATATTATTTCTACATCTGAGATTCGGGCGAACCTGGGGATGTTGACAACACTAGCAGAGTGGTGGCACTCCAAGATGAGTACATTCCATCTCCCTACAGGGGAGATGACAGTGACCTTAGAGGATGTATATTACATCCTCCGACTACCCATCACAGGAGAGTTGGTGCAATATGATAGGCACGATGGTTTGGCTGAGTGCAGAGCCATATTCAGAGATGATGAGATTGATGAGGCCGAGATTAGCTGGGAGGACATGGTGGACTTGTACGAGCCTCTCCCTATTGTATTGGCTGGAGTGATTAGTGGTTATGTTTGTCCAGATTGATGATCACATGGTTTTGCGGTCAGATGGGGTCAGACATTGCAGAGGATGATGGAGGAGGGAACCCATTTTGCTTGGGGTGTGTACCTATTAGCACACCTATATCATGACCTACACTAGGTGGTGTACCAGAGGGGTGCTTTACTATTGACAAGAGTCACCATGCTTCACGTATGGGCATGTGAGCATATAGCTATCACATGATCAGTAGCTATGAGATTCAAAGGCACTAGTCAGTCATACATTTTCCTACATGCATCTATTCAGTCTCAACATAAGCTGGGACAATTAGAGTTCTGGAGGCATGTAGTGGATATGATTGATGTCGTTATATGGAGGTTATATATTGATTGCGAGCCCTGGGAGGACAAGCGATAGTTGGGATTTTGTTTTGAGTCGAGGTGGTTGATTGGGTGGGCCCCCTTTATTATTGAGAGATAGTTAGTAGGCGGGGTGCTTAGACAATTCAACCAGATCTAGGGGATGCCTCACGACATGAAAAAGTTTTCTCAAACACATTAGGAGAGGTGAGACTAGGGGCTGATGGTATCATTTGAGATAGCTCGACAAGATTTTTTGGACATGTTGTTTTAGGTATGGTTGATGAGGTAGGGGGTGGTAGATCTGGGGATGACTGTGGAGTATGAGAGATATCTAAGAGACCACCCCTTCCCTAGGTTGACAGATCCCAAGGAGAGGCCACCATGATGAGATGTGGGAGAGGGTAGGAGGGACATGAGACGTGGGAGAGGCTAGAGAGGCAACGGGGGTAGAGGGAGAGATGACAGAGGGGATGGCGGTGATGGTGGACTCGATGGAGGGAGAGGGGATAGAGGAAGACCTCAGATGAGAGGAGGAGTATGACCACAGGGAATCATGACACCCTTGACAAGACAAGTACCTCGGCCACCACCTTTGCAGATATAGGCAGATGCCCTAGTATAGGAACAGGTATAGGAACCAACACATGTGCATATAGAGGATATACAGGTAAGAGGATGATAGGTATAGAAGGATCCCATACAGGATGAGAAGATGCTTGACATGGCTGGAGAGAATGTACATATGCTTGACACAGGTATGCAAGATGAGAAAGTGGCTATGGATGTAGGGGCTCGAGATCCATACTTATAGAGAGAGGCTTAGGAGGACATTGATATTGATGCATTGCTAGTCAGACTAGTAATGACATAGGTACAGGATGACCGTGTCCCTGGACTAGAGAGAAGAGTTGAGAGACTAGAGGAGGAGCTTACATAGGTGAGATTATAGCGAGACTCATCTATAGAGAGACTAGGTGAGGTTGACACCTTACTTGATGAGCTTGAGTCGACACATGCATTGGGACCTCATGCAAATAGTTTTTGTTTGATGATGAGAGCGGGTAGGGAGATCACCTACTAGAAGGAGGCATACAAACAGGTTGTACTGAGAGATCAGTGGATAGGGAGCTTCTGAGAGAGATCATATGTAGTGTAGACATTTGTACACAAACATGGATCAGGTGCTAGTGGGGGCACAACTTCATGTCCTCCTAGACCACCCACAAGTTTAGGTGATCCAGGAGCAGTAGGTCCTTCTATTGCATCATGGAGACACAGATAGACCGAGTCAGGGGTCAGTGGCTCTTAGACATTATTGTATACACTTTTTGATTTGTATCATTTATTATGATGTATTTATAGACTTAATGTACATATTTTTATATATGATATATGATTGGACAGTTGGACATTTTATTGTTTTTATGGACTTTCTCACTTATGACAGGCTTACTATGATGGACTTTCCTATGATGCATTTCTATTATGGTTTACTCTATTATGATGCATTTTGGTTATGGTTTATACATGTGGGTACTAACATATGTAGGATGTGATGATTTATTTGATATAAATGCATAGTGATCTATGATTCTATCTTTAGATGATATCTTTTTCTAATGCTACTTGTAATGATGATTATGTGATGGGTTATTTGACATTATGTATGTAGATGAATGAATTTTTGAGTTTTATTGACCTAATACAATGTAATTGAAACTGTAAAAATAGGTGAACGAATGATTTAATTATGGATAATGAATGTGATACTTATAGACATAATGATTATGTTAGAAATTAATGATAATATAATAATAATGAGATGTAACCAAATGAACATGTAATTGTTGATAATAAAATAAATGAAATGAATAATGCATAATGAATATTTAAAAGAAATTGACAAATTCTAAATGGTAATAAGATATACTAGGACAATGGGATAATGAGAGAAAATATTAATAATAATAAGATGCAACTAAATGACTTGAAAATGTATTTAATACAAAATGGATATGTACAAATGACAAATGATTAATAAGATAAGATAACATAAGATGATGATAATGAAACATATGTAATGAACAATGCATAATTGATTATGACAATTTGATAAATGATGAAAATTGAATATACAAAATGAATAATGCAACATGAAACCTATGTTTTTTATGCCAAATGTCCTCAATTTTAATAACAATATGTTTAACACAAGAAGAATGGATGAAGAAACTAGATAAGCTAATAAGAAAGAAGTCCTACAAAAGCCCTATAAAAGGAGCACTTTATGCAATATGATCTTAATGAAATGCAAAATGAAATACAAAATGCATATCTCCACAACTTCATGAAACACCTTAGATCACGATAACCGATATTTGTTCATCATCATTGAGCTCATTATGTTGCAAGAAAATGCAAGCATCATGGTATAATTAAACCAGGATAACCTGAGCACTTCTTACATGGAATTTAATATAGAAATCTTGACAAGCATCTAAGTATAATTAAACCAAAATGACCTAATTTTCTCTTGCATAACAGACAAGGAATATTCCCCTTCCATCGGGGAACAAATATTTGGAGTTGAGGTATGCGTGACAGACCACTATTAATAACATGTTCATATCAACATAAATTGTATGAGTCAATACATATTAAATTGATGAAGGCACTTATGCATAGAAACCCCAATTACTTGTTCCTTCGACTTCATAAAAAAATATCCCACACATAGCAATCAAAGAAAAATATCATGTCCCATACTAGCTATTCTAATCAATGACATATGAGAGTTTTAAACTCATGTCATGGACATCCTAAAATAGCATAGGAAACATGATAACAATGAAATCCAAGTATGAATGCATAACCTATAACAATCATTCTAACATGCTTGCCATGAATATACATTTCTTGCCAAAAGATGTTTTTAAGTTTGTTTCCTTTTGTTGATCTGATTAAATGATGTGCAAATGTTTCAAATGTATAGATAGGCATTCACGTTTGAAAGATATATCACATGTTATGAGTCATTATCAAGATATCATTGTGTAAGAGCATTTAATTTTGTTTGTTTGTCTAGTAAATATACTCCATTTTGTCCTCTAGGAGTCATGACTATCATAGATCCACTTCCCAAACTAGGTCAACAACATGCCCCCAGCTAGGTGATAGACTAACTTATTATGGATGAAGAAAGACACACAAAATAGGATGAAGACCAAGACACTAGACCAAGCTATGATGGGGTTTTATTACGGGTTTATACATTGGATGTGACGCTATGGGCTAGCCATGTTATTATGGATATATACATTAGAAAAGATGAGCTCGAATAGAAGTTTTATTATGGATATATACATCAGACAAGATGCTAGTAGAATCCTAATAGATGGAGGAGCTGGCTTGAAGGTATGTACTTTGAAACTAGTCCTTGCATTGGGATTTTTTGAAAATGTTGTAGATCCAAAGAAGAAAATCACAATCAAAGCTTATGATGAAGAGGAGAGGTCATCCAAGGGATACGTGGTTCTACATATCATAGTAGGTCCTTTAGTTAAAGATGTTCTTTTCCAAGTCCTTGACATGGACCTCGCATATAACATTCTTTTGGGATGACCCTGGATTCATTCTATGCAAGCTGTACGATCAACTTATCATTAGTGTTTGAAATTTCCCCACAATGGTCAAGAAATAACTATCAAATGTGATCCTAACCCTTTTCAATATTGTAACACTGTAAAGATAACACCTGAGTCTTTGGTACCTTACAATCATGATGGATCTTCTACAACAACACCCATTGATCTAAGTAATGTGGCATCAACATCTAAATCCAATGGTATCAAAATAGACATAAAAGAAAAAAGTATGGGGTTATACACTTTGGGTCAATCCTTTTGTATCATAGAATTACCCTTATCTCCTAAGTCATATGGAAAATCTTTGATTATCAAACAATAATCAGAAGCCCCTTCAACAACTATTTATGACATATTTATAAGTGGGGGGGCTATCTCCAAAGAAGCAACTGAGTGTAATGCTAATCATTTGCTTAATCAACACAAGAATGAGGAAGATGTAAAACATGAATATATATCACCTGATGTATATGGTAAAGGATATACTTTATTACAAAAGATGGGATATCAATGTAGTGGACCTATAGGATTGCAAAAAAATGATGTCATAAAACCAATTTTGAAAAATTCAAACTATCAAAGGGATACAACAGGGTTAGGTTATAAAGGAGAAGGACCAAAGGAACCTAAAGGAACCTAAAGGTAAAGAAAATATCACATATTTCAATAAATTTTCTAATGCTTCTGAAGTAGGATTCCAAAAGGATGGAAAGTATGTGGATAAGGAAAAATAGAGGATAAAAACATAAATCATTGATAAACTTAGGGATAATCAAGGACAAGATGATGATACCAACTCTAATGATTATGAATGGGATTCATTATCTGACTATACTAAAGAGATAGGAGTTGATGTTGTCCACACCTATAGTGACACTTACCATGAGAGGGAGAGTTCAAGGATTGAATCATTAGGGTTAGTCTTGCATAATACTACTCCAAAAAATTGTGAGGAAAGTAAGAATAATCCCATGAGAGATATTTCATATGAGAGTATAGAAATATACCTTGCCGATACTATCATAAACTTTTAAAATTTCTCTATAAATACCATTACCACCTTTGAAATTGACCCAAATGATCCATTACCTCTTGTTCATTCCGAGCTTATAGATTGGGATTCTTCCAATAATCCAGAACTTGCCATTTTCCATAATGATGATGCAATTATTGATTATCTTGGAATCAGGGATCATCTACCACCATGGGATCATAATTTAGGGTTTCCAATTGAACTCAAAGATATGGCCTATTTTGGAAAGAGTGCCAATCCTTTCAGTCATAAAAATATAAAAATTATAAATAGATCTAATGGTGAAAACCACTCAATGGCAGTATTAGATCTAGGAAAAGTAAAAAGAAAAGACGCATCTGAGGGTGAAAACCTCTCTGAGGTGCCCGAAGATGGAAAGATTGACACTCTCCCCAATTATATGTATCGAGAGAAATTTTTAATACTTATTGAACCAACAGTGCCTCTCAACATTGGACCGAAGGAGTCCAAGCGTATTCTTCAAGTAGCATCATATTTAACAGAATCTGAAAGGGAAACCTTTTTACAATTTTTCAAGGAAAGACAAGTCAACTTTGCCTGGTCTTATGCTGACATGACAGGATTAGATCCTAATATTATTATCCATCACTTGTCTATTACACCAGGGATCAAACCAGTCAAGCAGAAACTCAGAAAAATGCATCCTCATATTGCGCTCTTAGTAAAAGCATAATTGAAAATCCTCCTAGATGTTGGATTCATTCGAGCCATTGATTATGTTGAGTGTATTTGAAATATTTTATAGTTATCAAAGCCAGACAATTCTATCAGGATTTGTATAGATTTTTGAGATCTGAATAAAGCTTTTCCTAATAATGACTTCTCCTTGCCTAACATTGATATCATAGTCGATTCGACAACTGGTCATGAGATGTTATCCTTAATGGATGGTTTTTCAGGCTATAGCCAGATCAAGATTGTGTCAAAATACCAGGTGAAAAATGCATTCACATGTCCTTGGGGCACATATTGTTGGAATGTCAAGCCTTTTGGACTCAAGAATGTCAGAGCAACTTATCAACGGGCCATGACCACAATCTTCCATGACATGATGCATACTATAATGGAATATTATGTAGATGATATCCTAGCAAATTCTAAAACCAGAGAAGGTCATTTGAGAGTGCTAGATAGGATATTCACCTAGATGAAAAAATACAAGATCAGACTCAATCCGAAGAAGTTTGCATTCAAGGTTACATTAGGAAAACTGTTAGGGTATATTGCCTTGGCTAAAGGCATAGAAGTTTATCCAGAGAAAGTCAAGGAAATCATGGAGATGTATTCCCCTACAAATATAAGTCAGCTAAGGTCTTTAAAATGATGACTCAAGTCAATTAGAAGATTTGTTTCTCAACTGACGGACATAAATCATCCTTTTCAACACCTATTGCATAAAGATATCTCATTTAAGTGGGATGATAAGTGTCAAGAAGCCTTTGAAAAGATCAAATAATATTTGGAAAGTCCACTTGCTCTTATGTCACCAATTCCTGTCAAGCCACTCTTGCTCTATATTTCAGCTACATAAGTCTCCTTAGGTGCTCTTCTGGACCAACAAGATCAAGAAGGTAAATAAAAATCTATATGTTACATCAGTCGCACTCTCATGGGATATGAGCTCAATTATTCTCTAATTGGTTGAGCATATTTGGCTATGGTCTTTGCTTCACATAAATGGTGATGTTACATGTTATCTCATTCTATCAAGCTTATTGCAAAGATAGATCCTTTAAAGTATCTTTTGAGAAAAACAACATTGACAGGAAGATTGGCTAAGTGGGTTATGTTTCTTAGTGAATTTTATATTGAGTATGTGGAGAGGAAGGCTATTAAAGGACAAGTAATTGCAGATCAAATAGATGAGGCACCACTAACAGATGATCGTCCCATACATACATAATTTCCAGATGCACACATTTTGACATTATCTACATAGACATGGATTTTATATTTTGATGGATCATACACTCAACATGGTTTAGGGGCTGGAGTGTTATTTGTTACACCACAAGGGTATACAATACCAAAGTCTTACAAATTAGTTTTTCCTTGTACAAATAATGTAGTTGAGTATGAAGCATTGATGATAGGACTAAAGATGGCTCTACAATGGAAGGTTACAGAACTGAATGTCTATGGAGACTCCCAATTGATTATTAATCAAGTTACTGATGATTATAAGACTAAGGATGACACACTATTACCATATATTAATCACTTAACTTATATAGATTATTTGATTGTGAAAAATTAATTCACACCATTGACTATGATTTAATCTCAATCAATGATTGAGATAAATTAGACATTAGAAACCAATAACAAATTGGTTTCTAGATGTCCCTAAAGGAATTTGTTAGCCCATTTTCCTATCATAGCGAAAATCCTAAGAAAATGGTCTTATCCTACAAAAATCTTGTGAAAATTATCATGCCCTAGCTGCAATACAGTTTGATCAGTGAATAAAATCTATTAGGTTTCATAGCTTGCAAGTTGAGCCAGGGATTGTTCATGGTGTGTGTAAACTTCAATCAAGATCACATGTGCTTAAATGCAAAAACCAGAGAGATATGGCTATTTGAAGGTCTAAGAAATAGGGTTTATCCATGTGCAAGGGTTTCAAAATTTGTCTAAGTCCAAAACCCTACCCTTATTCTATTTCTTCATTACCTTTTCGAGTCACTTAAAGTCCCCTTTTTGCACATGTTTTATTTTCTAAGCCTAGGTAGTTAAAATTTTATTCAGCGAACAAGCGACTAAGGTGTTCTCTTAATCTCTAAGTTCCTAGGTAGTTAAGTCTTTTATTTGGTGACTTGGTGAATGCTATGTTCACATATTCTCTAAGTCTTGTCGGTTAAGTTCCTAACATCCAGTGACCTGGCGAATGGTTAATATTTCCTTCAGTCACTAATTCTCCATATGAACTAGCCAAGGCACTTAACATTTAGAGATTAAATGAGAACCATTGATGTAGATTATGATCGATGACATTTGTGTGTTCTCCAGATTTAACCCATAGTAAAGAAAAGATCAAGCGACTCTAAGTTTTCTTTATTTGCGTAATCTCCAGATGGGCCTGGGTTAAGTCAAAGTTAACATCAGGTTTGATTCTGGCAGTTAAGTATTTTATTTAGCGATTACACGACTAAGTGATCTTGTGTTCTCCTGATCTTGGTAGTTAGGCACTAAACATTCAGTGATCCAGCGACACAGTTATCTCTTGATCTCTGAATGAAATGACTAAGTCATGAAACATTCAGTGAATTGGTGAGAACCGTTGATGTTGATCTTGATCAATGGCTGGCACTAATTCTCAAGATGAAACCCAAGGTTAAGCATATGTCTAGCGAATGTGAGATTGCCTCAATCGTGTAATCTCCAAGTCTAATCACAGTTAAAGGCAAGTCAAGATTTTATCTTTCTCGTTGAATCACTTGATAAAAGGTGAGTTAAGTTTAAAGGCTCAGCGATTCATTGATAGTCATTGATATGAGACAAGATCGACAGCGGACACCTATTCTCTTAAAAGAACTCAAGGTTAAGGAAAGACTTGGCGATTCAGTGAATGCTTTAGTCATGTGATCTCTGAATCAAGCATGGGTTAAATGAAACATTGAGCGATCACGAGATTCCTTCAGTCCTTGGATCGCTAGATAGAAGATGAGTTAAGATAAAAGCTTAGAGACTTAGCGGGGGCTGTTGATGCTGTCATGATCAGACGGTGGTCACTAAATCTTTGAATGAAACCTCAGGTCAAGGAAATGTTCAACGATCACATGAATGCCTTTGTTCACATGATCACTAGACCAAACCCCAGTTTACCAAAGTGTTTCATGACTTAGAGAAAGCCTTGAGTCACCAATTCGCTAGATCCAATGTGCTTAAGGTGCTTTCCATGGTAAAAATAAAGTGGGTCCACTACCAAGTCATTCTGAGGTGCTCGTTCCTGATTGGTTTCTGAGATAGATGATGGGGCCAGTTTTTCAAAGCCAAATTCACTGTTATGTCAATTTTTAAGAGCTGCCTGATGTGCCAGGAAAGGATATAATCGATAGCCATGTTTTAAATTTTCCAGTTAATTGTTAGGGCCGATAATTTGATTTTTTTGCTAGGGTTTCTCTGTAGGGTTTGGGTACAATGAGCCATAAATGACAAAGCAAAATCAAATTTGTTTGTTCCAAGTTGGTTGTAAGTAAAAAATGATGAACAAGATATTATGTAGCCGTCTGATCTGATTTTATTTCTTAAGGGTGCCATGTCAGTTAATGCAAAGGACTGAGGGAAAGACAAGGGAGGCTAGGGTTTGATGGATGTTAGAAATTTCCATGCTCTGATTCAGGCAAGATTTTCCAAGTTGGTTCTGGCATTTAATTTTGTTTTTCTTGCAATAAGAAATTTGTTCAAATTGTAATTGTAGTTAGCCTATTGATGATGAAACCCAAATAATTGTACAATTAGATTTGATCTGATCCTCTCAGGTTTTCAGGCTTTCCTGATTGCTTTCATTTCTTATTGAGTTTGGTGGTTGAGGTTGTTGTAGACCTAATTTTGACCTAAATGATTGGTAGCTTGTTGCAATCCTTTTTAAGGATTTCCAAGATCATTTAGTAAGGGTTCCAATTTCCTTAGTTCCAGGAGTGGTTCCTTTTGTAAATATTTCCTTCTTCTTCTTCTCATATAGGGTGTTCTTGTATCCTTTCTATTTTTTCAGAGAATAATCTATTGTAACAAGTCTGTCTTATGTATAAGATTTCAACATATTCATACTACTATTAGATTGTCTACATTTGGTTCTTGAACTTATTGATTAGAGCATAAAGGGTGTTTTAGTCTTTCTATTGTATGTATGAAGATGTCTGCAATAGAGTTGTTTTCACAGAAATAACTGAGTTTAGGATTGGTTTTCAGATGTGTATGAGTTAGGATATCAAAGATATCTCAAACTTGTCTTTCAGTGGATGCTGATTAATGTATTTCTTGTTCCTAGGTCTCTTCTAAGGGGAGGGTTAAAGTCCTTTGAATAGGTAATTGTATATCTGAGTACACAGGTGGATTCTTAAGTATGGTCTTTCAATGGTGTATGTTTGGTGTAAGGTATCAACATATTAGAATTTTTTGTCTTCTTGTTTCATAGCTCTCTATTGCAATGTTTATTTGAATCTATTGCCCATTGGATAAGGCACTGGTCTATGAAAGATTTGGGGTATATCAGAGATCCATTGCACCCAAAAAATTTAAATGAAATCATTTTACCTTTCATGTTTGATAGGAGGAGTTAGAAGTCCATTCTAGTTTTTAGATTAATTCTATGCAAGTAGGATATTGCATAAGACTTGGTGAATATTCAGGTACAAGATACCTATAGGGGTCTGAAAGCTATTCTACAGTCATATATCTGAAGGCTTGTTGTTTGTCAAAGGGATTCATGTGTGTGCAGATGAGGTATACTTGCCTGAGTGATGTGGAGCTCAAAGTGTAGGAGGATCATTCTCTTGATCCTTGTTAATTGGCCCTTTTCTTGTCAGATTTGGAGTGGTTATTAAGAGTCAGTGACATTAGTTTGTCATTTGAATTGTAAATCTGACATTATGGGAAAAAGGAGCCAACAAAATGGAGACTCTACTGGGGAGAACAATAAAAAAGAAATACATCTGTTAGGAATCTCTGGTTAAATCATAAATTATCAATATCTTACTAACCATACTGGTTTGTCCCATCTGAGTCACCAACAAAATGGTGACTCTACTAGGGAAGGAGTTAATGACAAGTTTGAGATGGTTATTTCCTTAATTTTCTAGATCATCCCTAAGTCTGGTTGAAGGAATAGAGTTAGATTCAAAGCTTCTAAGTCTTCTCACCAAGTGTGGCTAGCGACTCTGCGTTCTCTATTTGATTAGTGCAGTCTTTGATAAATAGTGTATAAAATCCTAGTGAAGTTTTGGTTGGTTGGAAGGAGATACAAAATAAGTACTACTTTTTCTTCTTCAAGGAGATGACGACTCTACAAGAAAAGAACCCAAGGGAGCTACAAAGAAGGCTCTAAATTTGCCTTTCTTTCCAGTCAACAAGTCAAGTTTCAATTGCAGTACCTCTAGGTATTTTGATTTTCATGTGCCTTTCTTTTATGAAAATTAGTTGTTAAAAATGTATCTGTATCAAGTGTTCAACACTAGTGTAAAGGGATGAGTGATAGTGGGTAGTTCCTTATGGAGGAATATATGCCCTTTTGTTTTGATAGCATTGAAGGTGCCCCAAATGAGTTTCCTACTAAGATTAGGGAATATCTGCCAGTTTTCAGTGGTAATGGATCATGTCTAGCAAGAGAACATTTAGATGACCTTGCAGAATTAATGTATGAGTTTATGATTGATCATGAAGATGTTGCAATGAATGTTTTAGTGTAGACATTTACTGATAGTGCAAGGGTTTGGTTCTTATCCCTTCCTTCATGCTCAATCCCTTCTTGGGAGGTATTAAGAGCAACATTTGTTGAACATTTTGATGAAAGAGTTGGTCTGGATGTGTGTGAAGAAAAAAATGAAGATTAGATACAAGATGTTAGTGTCTCTTTTGATCCCACAGTCCATGATTCTGATTATGAAAATCTACTCATAAAATTGCTACTCTTAAGAAGAAACTTGCAGAGAAAGGTGTTGTGATTTGGCAATTAGAGGAGGACAAGAGATTGTGAGCATTGGCAGTTCTTTATGTTGATCATGAAGATGCCAATGATTCTAATGTTGATTCTCATTATCTATAAAGTATTGATTATGATGCTGACATTGAGGTCAATGCATATGAGGATGTTGAAGATGAACCTGTGGTTGATAATATTTCCAATATGTCTACAGGTTTTTCTTCTTATCAGCATGAGAAGGCAACCTTCTTGTCCCAGTTTGAGAATGTTTTGTGTGAAAGGCAAGAAAATGATTATGATGCAGATGATGATTCCTGTAGTGATTGCTTTGCACAAGATGATTTGAGGCCAGAGATGTCATTCCTTGTTTCAAATAGGGATGATATTTGCAACATCAGGGGCGAGGCCAATGAAGATGATAATAAGGTCCAAATTCCATTGAGCAATGAAAAGATCTCAGCACTCTTGGCTGATGAATTCCAAAGGTAAGCACTTGTTATGGACTATACTTTGCAGCTCCCCATTGACATATCCTTTGACACTAATAATGAGGTAGGTGTTTAAAGTGATGAGGATGATCCATGTTTGTTAGAGTTCCCCTCATGTAGTGACTTTGCAGAAGAAGTTAATGAAGACCATGACAATGTGTTTTTCTATCATGAAGATTCCAATGATGAGCAAGTTTCTTATTCATATCCTTTTCCTTATTTTGCTAAATATGACAATGAATGTGATAGTATTGAGGACTTTGTCTTCAATGATTGGGATAGAAAGTCTTATGATGAAAATAATGATGCAGATCAGTTGTCCCTATGTCACAAAATTTGTGAAAGAGACCTTCACTTGGTTCATGATCTAGTTCATGAAGACATCAAGGAGGAACTAAATTGCTTAGTGGCTGAAGCAATGCATGAAGGTAAATCTGAGGATCCAAGTCCTTTTCAATAAGGTAATTTTGTAGTAATGCATGATGATCACTATATTTCATATTCTGATGCATTACTAGATCAATTTTATATTTCCAGTCCATAATAAGAGATGGATGATGTTCCATACTCTTTGGAGATGAACATGATAATGGTTGTGACTAGAAGAACATGGGTAGTGATCAATACAGTTTTATTCTTCAGCCCATGAATGTTCACATATGTTGGTAGCAGAATGGTCATGATATCTTCAGATGGTTGGTCACATATGTGGATGAAAATCAAACCTTTGACTCAGGAGGGTTTTGATTTTCTTTTGGTGGCCCGGGGCCACCAAGTAAAGTTCTAATCTTGTATGATATTTGTAAATAATTTCCTTTTAGTTGTGTGTTTCCCTTCCTTTTTTCCTAGTTCGTTTGCTAGTTTTAAAGAAGGTTCCCTGTTAGTTTTTGTCCAGTATGCGGTCTGTTTCCTCCAAAAATTCTGAATCCTTGTCATGCCTGCAAGAGGCATGCATCCCTAGACATAGCCACTATTAGCCTATTTTCCTGTCATAGCCAAAATCCTAAGAAAATGGTCTTATCCTGCAAAAATCTTGTGAAAATTTTCATGCCCTAGCTACAACACAATTTGATCAGCGAAGAAAATCTATCAAGTTTCATAGCTTGCGAGCTGAGCCAAGGATTTTTCATGGTGTGTGTAAACTTCAGTCAAGATCACATGCATTTAAATGAAAAAACTAGAGAGATATGGCTATTTGAAGGTCTAATAAATAGGGTTTATCCATGTGCAGGGGTTTCAAAATTTGTCTAAGTCCAAAACCCTACCCTTATTCTATTTCTTCATTACCTTTTCGGGTCACTTAAAGTCCCCTTTCTGCACATGTTTATTTTCTAAGCCCAGGTAGTTAAAATTTTATTCAGTGAACGGGCGACTGAGGTGTTCTCTTAATCTCCAAGTTCTTGGGTATTTAAGTCTTTTATTTGGCAACTTGGTGAATGTTGTGTTCGCGTATTCTCTAAGTCTTGGCGGTTAAGTTGCTAACATCCAACGACCTGGCAAACGGTTAATATTTCCTTCAATCGTTGATTCTCCAAATGAACCGGCCAAGGCACTTAACATTTAGAGATTAAATGAGAACTGTTGATGCAGATTGTGATCGATGACATTCACGTGTTCTCTAGATTTAACCCATAGTAAAGAAAAGATCAAGTGACTCTGAGTTTTCCTTGTTTGTGTAATCTCCAGATGGGCCTGGGTTGAGTCAAAGTTAACATTAGGTTTGATTCTGGTAGTTAAGTATTTTATTTAGTGATTACGTGACTGAGTGATCTCATGTTCTCCTGATCTTGGCGATTAGGCACTAAACATTCAGCAATCCAACAACACGGTTATCTCTTGATCTTTGAATGAAATGGCTAAGTCATGAAACATTCAATGAATTGGTGAGAACTGTTGATGTTGATCTTGATCAATGGCTAGCACTAATTCTTGAGATGAAACCCAAGGTTAAGCATATGTCTAGTGACTATGAGATTGCCTCCGTCGCATAATCTCCAAGTCTAATCATAGTTAAAGGCAAGTCAAGATTTTCCCTTTGTCGCTGAATCGCTTGATAAAAGGTGAGTTAAGTTTAAAGGCTCAATGATTCAGCAATAGCCATTGATATGAGACAAGATCGATGGCTGGTGCTTATTCTCTTAAAAGAACTCAAGGTTAAGGAAAGACTTGGCGATTCAGCAAATGCTTGAGTCACCTGATCTCTGAACCAGGCATGGGTTAAATGAAACATTGAGAGATCATGAGATTCCTTCAGTCGTTGGATTTCCAGATAGAAGATGAGTTAAGATAAAAGCTTAGAGACTTAGCGGGGGCCATTGATGCAGTCATGATCAAACAATGGTCGCTGAATCTCTGAATAAAACCTTAGGTCAAGGAAATGTTCAGCAATCATGTGAATGCCTTTGTTTGCATGATCTCTAGACCAAACCCCAGTTTAGCAAAGTGTTTCACAACTTAGAGAAAGCCTTCAATTGCTAGTTCACTAGATCCAGTGTGGTTAAGGTGCTTGTCATGGTAAAAAGAAAGTGGGTTCACTGCCAAGTCATGCTGAGGTGCTCATTCCTGATTAGTTGCCGAGATAAATGACGAGGCCAATTTCTCAAAGCCAAATTGACTGTTATGTCAATTTTTAAGAGCCGCTCGATGTGCTAGGAAAGGATATAATCAATGACCATGTTTTAAATTTACCAATTAATCGTTAAGGCCGATAATTTTATTTTTTTGCTAGGGTTTCTCTACAGGGTTTGCGTATAGTGAGCCATAAAAAACAAAGCTAAATCAGATATGTTTATTCTAGGATAGTTGCAGGTAAAAAATGATGAAAAAGATATTAGGTAGCTGTCTAATCTAATTTTCTTTCTTGAGGGTTCCATGCCGGTTAATGCAAAGGATTGATGGAAAGACAAGGGCGGCTAGGGTTTGATAGATGTTAGAAATTTCCATGCTCCGATTCAGGCAAGATTTTCCAAGTTTGTTCTGGCATTTAATTTTGTTTTGCCTACAACAAGAATTTGTTCAAATTGTAATTGTAGTTAGCCTATTGATGATGAAACCCAAATAATTGTACAATTAGATTTGATCTGATCCTCTGAGGTTTCCAGGCTTTCCTGATTGCTTTCATTTCTTGTTGAGTTTGGTGGTTGAGGTTTTTGTAGACCTAATTTTGACCTAAATGATTGGTAGCTTGTTGCAATCCTTTTAAAGGATTTCCAAGATCATTTAGTAAGGGTTCCAATTTCCTTAGTTCCAGGAGTGGTTCCTTCTATAAATATTTCCTTCTTCTTCTCATATAGGGTGTTCTTGTATCCTTTCTGGTTTTTCAGAGGATAATCTATTGTAACAAGTCTGTCTTATGTATAAGATTTCAACATATTTATACTACTATTAGATTGTATACATTTGGTTCTTGAACTTATTGATTAGAGCATCCTCTTTCTATTGAATGTTTGAAGATGTCTACAATAGAGTTGTTTTCACAGAAATAATTGAGTTTAGGACTGGTTTTCAAATGTGTACGAGTTAGGATATCAAAGATATCTCAAACTTGTCTTTCAGTGGATGCTGATTAATGTATTTCTTGTTCCTAGGTCTCTTCGAAGGGGAGGGTTAAAGTCCTTTGAATAGGTAATTGTATATCTGAGTACACATGTGGATTCTTAAGTCTGGTCTTATCAATGGTGTATGCTTGGTGTAAGGCATCAACATATTAGAATTTGTTGTCTTCTTGTTTCATAGCTCTCTATTGCAATGTTTATTTGACTCTGTTGCCCATTGGATAAGGCATTGGTCTATGACAGATTTGGAATATTTCAGAGATCCATTCCACCCAAAAAACTTAAATGAAATTATTTTTGCTTTCATTTTTGATAGGAGTTAGAAGTCCATTCTATTTTTTAGATTCATTCTATGCAAGTAGGATATTGCATAAGACTTGGTGAACATTGAGGTACAAGATACCTATAGGGGTCTGAAAGCTATTCCACGGTCATATATCTGCAGGCCTGTTGTTTGTCAAAGGAATTTATGTGTGTGCAGATGAGGTATACCCACATGAGTGATGTGGAGCTCAAAGTGTAGGAGGATCATTCTCTTGATCCTTGTTAATTGGCCCTTTTCTTGTTAGATTTGGAGTGGTTATTGAGAGTCAGTGACATTAGTTTGTCATTTGAATTGTAAATCTGACAGTGTGGGAAAAAGGAGCCAACAAAATCAACTAATTAATAAATAATAGTCTTCACTCTAACCAAAGAACAATTATTTACTAATTATTTCAAATGGAGAAACCACTGTCTTAGCTACCCCAACTAACACTCCCTCTTAGCGAGGAAGTTGTTCTGCATGACACCCAACTTATCTATGAAGAAGATGAATTTCACCTTCCCCAATGCCTTTGTCAAGATGTATGTTAGTTGTTTCTTTGTAGGTATATAAGGTAGTTGAACAATCCCTTGTTGTACACAATCCTTGATGAAGTGATACTTGATGTCTATATGCTTAGACCTACCAGGATACACCAGATTCACATATAATTTAATGCAACACTAATTGTCACAGTGTATAATTGTAGTCTCAACCCTTTGACCAAAAAATGCTACTAGAAACTTTTGAAGTCATATAGCTTCACACGTTTCCATGCTAGCTTCTATGTATTCTACTTCTATAGAACTCAGATCCACAAACTCCTACTTCGTATTGAAGCAAGAGACAACTCCTGATCCAAAATTGAAACAACACCCTAAAGTGCTTTTCTTGTTTGCAATACTGCCTACCCAATCTGCATCAGTATAGCCTATCAAATTGATTCCTTCACCTCGAGCATATCTAATCCCATACTCAATTGTACCACACAAATAATGCATCACATGCTTTTTAATTATCCAATGCACTCTCTTTGGCTCAACCATGAACTAACTAAGAGAGTTAACTTCTTGTATAAGGTGGGATCTACATCCTTCTCCTTGGATGTGTGCACCTTCTTCTAATTAGTAATCATAGGTGTAGTGATGCAAGGGAGGACATATAAATAGGGCCAAGGCTCTCCCAAGTACCAGACAACCTTTTTTAATCACATAATGAAAGAAAAAGATAGAAAGGCAGCAGATCAAATATATTTATTCATCAAACTTCATACATGCCGGGTTGTAAGGCCTTTCTGATTACGACCAATATAATGAAATTCAATCACAAAGATATTACAATCCTAATGCATGTGAGATCCATGATCTGCACCTTTCTATCTTCCTTCTAGAAATTGCTATCCTAAATTTATAAAATAGAGTATTACATTTTTACTTGAGGCTACCGAATAGGTTAGCCCAAATAATCATCTAGATCCAGCATTGGAGAAAGCAATTATCCAGATTTAGGTCCACACATTTTCCAATGAATGATCCCAACATTAAGGTCATGACCAAAATTAAATGCTCATGTAGACCTCAACAAAAGATCCAAAATAAACTCTTTAGTGAACTAGGCCACTGAACAACTCAGATACACCGAACCAACTCGGTGAAAGAATACAACAAAGCCACTTGGTAAAAGACACTGAGAAAAAATAGGTAACCGAGCTCACTGGTGAACAATAAGAACACTCCAAGAAATCCAAAGAAGTTACCGAGCACATCAAAAAAGCTATCGAGATACATGTTTCCCATAAACCCAAGATGCTCCTACATTAGACACCCAGGGTTGAAAAGAAATAATTCTCTGAATCATGAGTGGGGTACAACCTGACCTGAATCCAATTTAGATTGGAGAAATCCATGTAGAGTCTTAAATTGGTCTGTTCTTCCACTTCACCAAATATTCCATGTAATCCTTTCCTCTTGTGCTTATGCCAACTCTTTGTTACAAAATTTGTTCAACTTCTTCTATCTACTTCTTAGGATTATCACTTGGTACTGTCACTTCTTCATTGGGCTCATGATACTCATACAAATATGCAATGTTGAATATTGGTGATATATCCATTTCATCAGGTAATTCAACTTCATAAGCATTTCCACTATCAAACTTCTTTAGTACTTTGCAGGGATCAAATTTATTCATCTTCAACTTGCCATATGTTCCAATAGGAAATATAGCTTTCTTCAAATGAACCATTACCTCACCACCAACTTCAAAAACCTTATGTCTTCTAGATCTATCTGCATTATCCTTGTATTTATGATTATTCTACTCCAACTTATGTTTCACTTCCTCATGCAATGACTTCATAAACTCAACAAATTCTTCTCCTTCAACACTCCTCTTCTCTTCTCCAACAATTTCTTTCAAGTATGATATACCTCTTGGTTGTATGCCAGTAAAAAATTGAAATGGTGTCTTTCCAGTACTCCTATTCATTGAATTATTGTATGCAAACTCTACTTGTGTTAACATTGAATCCCAATTATTCGGTTTGTCTCCAACCAAACATCTCAATAAGTTACCCAAACTTCTACTTATAACCTCTATTTGTCCATCAGTCTATGGATGAAATGTAGAACTATACTTCAACTTGGTGTCCAACTTCTTCCATAGAATCTTCCAAAAATAACCAACAAACTTACTATCTGGGTCAGAGATGATACTCCTCGGTAATCCATGCAATCTGACAATCTCCTTAAAGAAAAGATCTTCTATATGCACTGCGTTTGATGTTTTCCTAAATGGTGTGAAATGTGTCATCTAGTAAAATCTATGCACAACAACAAATATGGAATCACTACCTCTGGTTGTCCTTGGTAAGCCAAGAACAAAATCCATGCTGATATCTCTCCAAGGTTTCTTAGGAACATAAATAGGTGTATACAATCTAGTATTCAAACTTACTCCTTTTGCAAATTGACAAACTCCACAACTCTTAACAAATTTCTGAACATCCTTATACAAATGAGGCAAAAAATACCTTTCCTTAAGAAAAATCAATATCTTATCAATGCCAAAACTGAATTCCTTTGAACAACTGAATTCCTTTGAACAACATACCTTCTTGAATGAAATAGTCTTCCCACTTGCTCGGTTGATCTGGATTAGGTGCTCTGGACATTCTCCACGACTCATAAAAATCATGATCAGTTTCATACAAATTCTTCATGCCATCAAAACCAAGAACCTCAATTCTCATTTGAGTCATCAAAGATCTTCTTCTACTCAATGCATCAACAACTCAGTTATATACTCCACTCTCATGTTTGATCACAAATGTGAAATTCTGCAAATACTCAACCCATTTCATGTCTCTGTTTCAACTTATTCTGACTACCCAAATATTGTAAAGCCTTATGATCAGTATACAACAAAAATTCATTTGGCATCAAATAATGTCTCAATTTCTTCAAGGCTTGAACAATAGCATAGAATTCTTGATCATAGACAAAATATTTCCTTTTCGCATCATTCAATTTCTCACTAAAGAAAGCAATAGGTTTACCTTCTTGACTCAATACGGCTCCTATTGCACTGCCACTTGAATCACATTCAACTTGGAATACCTTATTAAAATAAGGTAAAGCTAACATAGGCAATTCAACAACCTTCTATTTCAAAGTCTCAAAACTCTTATCAGCTCCATGTGTCCATTTGAATTTTGTTTTATCTCCTCTCATTGTCTCTGTCATAGCATTGCAAATGGAACTGAAACTTCTAATGAACTTTCAGTAAAAACTAGCTAAACCATGGAATAATCTTACCTCACTAACATTCTCATGTGTAGGAAAATCAAGAATAGTTTTAACCTTCTTAGGATCCATCTTCAAAGCATTAGCTAAAATCACAAATCCCAAATACACAATCTCCTCTTTCATGAAGGAACACTTTTTCAAATTAATCAGGAACTTTTCTTCTTTCAATCTTTGCAATACCTATCTAATGTGTAGCAAATGATCTTCTCTGGTTTTACTAAATATCATAATGTCATCCAAATATACAATCACAAATTTATCCAAGAATTTCTTCAACACCTAATTCATTAGCCTCATAAAAGTACTCAGTGCATTAGTTAAACCAAAAGGCATAATGAACCATTCATACAAACCTTCTTTTTCCTTGAAAGAAGTCTTCCATTCATCACCTTCTCTAATTCTGATATGATGGTATCCTCTCTTCAAATCAATCTTGGTAAAATATTTTGCTCCACTCAAACAATCTATTATATCATCCATTCTCGATATAGGGAATCAATACTTAACTATTATCTTGTTGATTGCTCTATAATTAGTACACATTCATCATTCTCCATTCTTCTTAGGTGCCAACATAACTAGTACTGCACATAGACTCAAACTTTTTTTGATTAAACCTTTTTGCAAAAACTCTTGAACTTATCGCTTGAGTTCCTCATTCTCAGTTGGGGTCAGTTGGTGTGGTGCCTTATTTAGAAAACTAGCTCCAAGAATCAGATCCATACAATGACTAATACTTCTCATCAGTGGTAAACCATCAGGTAAATTATCTAAAATGATCTCCTTGTACTTGGTGAGTAACTTCTCAACCTCTTCAGGAGCTTTATCTTCAGTTTTCTTACTCGGTTTGTTAGGAATCACAACATAACATATATCATTTTTCTTCAAATCCTTAACAAATTTTCTACCTTCCATCAAACAAACTTTCATAGATGTACATATCTCACCAACAAATTATTCAATCAAAGGTAACAAGATTTGTCTCTTTTCATTGACCCAAATAGTATATTTATGCAATCTTCCATCATATATAACATGTCTATCATATTGCCAAGGTCTACCCAACAAAATATGACAACAATCCATAGGCATAATATCATACAACACCTTATCATAGTACTTTCCAATTTTTGGATTCACAAAACATTGTTCACTTACCATAAGTGTATGCTCATCCTTGATCCATTAAATCTGATAGGGCTTTGTGTGCTTCAATCTTTCCAACTACAACTTTTTTACCATTTCTTCTGATGCCAGATTCTTCGAGCTTCCATTGTCAATGATCACTTTCCAAATTTTGTTTGCAACTCTGCATCTGGTCTTAAACAAACTATTTCTTATTAGATCTTCCTTAGTCCTCTCACTCCATAATGCTCTTCTAACCTTCAGGTTTCCTTCCTTCTCAAGTTCATTCGGTGAGCCTTCACGCATCAAAGCATTTATGTTGCTATCGACCTTCTTATTTTCATGTGTACACTCAAATGATCTATGTCCCTCTTCACCACAATTGTAACAAGTTCCTCGGATTAATACTCCTCTTCCATAGCCACCTCGGGAGTAGTTACCTCTTCCTCGAAAGGAAATTTCTCATTTCCACTCATTCTTGCTTTTGTCTTGATTTGTCTTGTCCTGATTAGATCTACTATGTTCACCATAAGATCTACCTCTTCCTCTAGGGAATCTACCACCTCTTCCTCTTTGTCTTTGCCCATGTCTTTTATTCAATTTCTCCCCAGCTTTTAGGGAAAACTGGTAAGCCTCCTCAATACTATCTATTTTCACCAAACTAATATCTTCTTAAATAAAAGTTCTTAGCCCATCCAAATACCTTGCAATTCTTTCCACTTCATTTTTAATATGTCCAAATCTGATATCTAACCTATAAAATTCCTCAGTGTAATCCTTTATCGAGCTATCTTTCTACCTCAAAATTTGCATTCTCCTAACTGGTTTAATCTGATAATCATAAGGTAGAAACTTTCCCTGCAACTTATTTACCATCTTTACCCATACCTTGATTTTTGTTTTAGCTTTCTTCTTTCGGTCCAATTGCAGATGCTCCCATCAAAAAGATGCACGACCTTTCAATTTTGTTCTTGCAATCTTCACCTTCTTCTCATCTGATATTGTCTCATACTCAAAGTATTTCTCCATCTTGGTAATCCAGTCTATTAGTTCATCTGAATCCAACTTTCCACTATATTCATGAGGGTTAAATTGCGGTGTAGCCTTCAAACTAGTCAATGCTTTTAGGAATCTTTCTTCTCCTTCATCCATTATAGGTGCAGGTTCAACTACATCCTACACTTCTTTGGCTTCATCATCACTAACAACATCAAGATGTCTTCCTCGACATTGGGTTGTCTCAATAGTTTCTAATCTAGCAACAATTTGACTTAGCATATTAGCTAACCCTGGATCTATATTTCTTCCTCCTCGAACGATCTTGAAACCCTCTACAATTGCAGGTCATATCACAATCTTCTTTGTAATACCTTTATTAAGGAAAATAGTTTATCCTCCTTAAGAGGATATTGACACTTTGCACACACCTAATATGAATGATGGCATTCATAGACTTGGGAGTTACTTTGTAACTCCTTTTATCATCTCTATTTAAGAGATTTTCCTCTCTCTCATTTCTACACTTTTGATGTTCTTGTAACGAGTCTCTCTCTCTCTCTCTCTAGGATTATGCCTCATTCATTATTCACAAGGGGTTTTTCTTTTCTTTTCCCCTTTCAAATATTATTGTCTCCTTATCTTGGCTCTTCGGTGCATGCTCCAAGTTTATGATATTCTCATGGTAACAATCTTCACTACAAATAAATCTCTTCGATTTATTATTTGTTTCTTTTCTCTTGATTTATTTCATTTCAGTTAATCTTGTAGAGCCATCCACTAGAATGATGCTCAATTCTGTAGATTTTGTCTTCCAAGATAACCCATTTGTGACTACAATTAATATGATATATGTTCACCCTCACCAATCCAAACCTGATCTTAACATTGCCTTCACCCACATTGATGGTTGTATTCATGTACCTAATGGAAAATTGTACATTACCACCAAAACTAATGAAAAACATACATAATGAGTACTTTTTGAACTAATATTCACAATGAATTTAATTACAAAAGAGTTCCTCTATATGCATGAATTGCACAAAGGTGAGTGTGAGAAGTTACAAGTCTTGGTTAAAGTGTCTAATATTTCAATTCATCCTAGCATTGCTTCCTTAACCCTCTATGTTCAATTCATACCCTGAGTCTTGGATGTATCCTTTGTCATAATTCCACCCTCAAACTAGTTTTCATTTGAATTTATGTTACCCTTATCTTACTTCCATGAGGTTGGTCCCTTATGTAATCCATAAGAGAACTCAATGTTTTTAATTATGTTGGACAAGTGCATACTATTCATCACAATGGATTTTGAACCTAACCTCATCATCAAAACTAACTTTTCATTTTCCTCATCTAGTTAAACCTATTAAGTCTTGT
This sequence comes from Chamaecyparis obtusa, assembly GCA_027943335.1. Classification (NCBI taxonomy): domain Eukaryota; kingdom Viridiplantae; phylum Streptophyta; class Pinopsida; order Cupressales; family Cupressaceae; genus Chamaecyparis; species Chamaecyparis obtusa. The sequence goes on from BSBK01000337.1 coordinate 25,659, forward strand.
GAAAATAATTCATTTATATCCCCTACAAAAAATACAAATCTAGTAGAAGTACCTAATTATTTTTGCTGGTGCAATTAAGGTATTTTATCTTGGTTGTTTTACACCTAGGTACTAATGACACTTTACTTAAGCTTACATAATGACAACATAGGATATTTTAGGAGCATTTCCAGTTTAGATGGTGTTAAATTAGTTATCACCACTTTATGTGTTGACTCCACCTTTGGTTAACTTATCATCTTATCACTCTCCACCTATTTTGTACAAGTTGCACATAGTTTGTTACACTTTGGAGGATGATCAACCTTTGGTGGAGATGTGATTCCACCTTTATGTGGGTGATAGGTTGTCTCTTGATTATCATGTAATGAGATAATGGCACTTGCCATTGTCTCATTTACTCCTTTGTACTCACCTTGGCTATATGAACAAGGGTCTCCTATGCAATATCCATTGTATCTATTGATTTGAATTCTTGATGAGAATATAGTTTATTCTCATCATGTATTATTTCTCTCTTGTTATTGTGCTTTCCATTTCCTTTAGATCTTGGGTGCTACCTTCATAGAGAAATCTCTTTGGGCCCACTCTTGCTTCTACCCTTGAGGATCATCCATCTTTTATGGGTATGTTAGAAGTTCCTCCTATATCATAGGTAGTAAATGATATATTTCCTAGAGAAAATATCCTTCTCCTTCCATAAATTTTTGGTTTCTATGCTATGGTTTCACCTTTTCCATCCTATTCAAGGCCATAATGAAAATGTGACATAGCCTAGATCCCCTTGAAACACACACACACACACACATAAAATTTTTCTTTAAATTGCATTCCTATTTCTTCAAATACTAGATGAAAGTACTCTTTTGTGAGAGGAGCTTACCTTCTTGTTGCCTCCCAGTCTTTGGCAATTCTTTCTATTCTAACAACAAAGGAAAAACATAATCAATTTTGGGTGATACCCTAGTTTCTCCTACACAAGATCCTTACTACACTAGATGAAATGATCTTTCTTTTCTTTTTCCACCTAAGGATTAGCCTTACCTTTCCCAACCTATTCAGAATCTTAAATACTCATCACCTTCTCCACGATCAAGTTCAAAGGATTCTTATCTCAAAGATTATTCTTCTATGGTTGATAATGCTCATGAAAACATTGATAACACATGCATACGCCCACATAGATGTATATTCTAATAGTGATTTAAAAGACATGGATTAAAAAGTGGGAAAAAAATTTAGAATTTTCTCTAATATTTGCACAATCAATGAATTTGGATTATGGGGGCATTCATGATAATGTTTTTTAGTGAGTGATCCATCACGTATGTAACTAGGTACTTCTCCTAGTAGTGCACTTGTTGTAGTCCCTCTAGCATCTTACCCACCACTTTGTAGTGTCTATCTTATTGGACCACCAATTAAGGCAAGATCCAAGCACCTAGTAAAAATTGGTCAATAAACCTTATGTATGCGTACACAAATCAACACCAAAGAAACATAAGGTTAAAATTGTGAATTATTCAATTTTTGACCTCACATGTTATCTTAGCTTACGCAAAGTTTATTTTCTCTATTTTATTAACATTCTTAATTTATGTTTCTTTAATGTAAACTCAAAAATAATTTTAATATTAATAGATTAATCCATCACAATCCTTTTAGAAGTTCATTCCCATTGTTTTCTTGGGTTTCACTTTCAATAGCATCATAGATGTATTAATTTCTTTAAATGGAGAATTGTTACCCCTTACATTTTTTAATGGCTTCATCAACACCAGAAGATGATTCCCATGATATCTATCCTATGTTATTATTGAGTTAATTTATCCTTTAAGTTATTTAGATTTCAAATCTCTTTTAGATTTGATAAGCTTTCTCAACTTATCCTATATCCCAATTTTATTAAATTATTTTCCTATATTTTTACATTTTACTTTTGATAGCCTTTTATATCCAACAATTCGATTTAAATTTTTCAAAATCCTTTTAAGTTATCTCATGCCTTTATTCTATTTCCTAATTTAATTCCTTTTAGAATTAATTTTTTCATGTTAATTTAACATCTAATATAAAATGATTAATATTAATAAATTAGGTTAAATATTTTAGCATATTTTGATAATATATTGGTGAACCCCACTAGGTAAAATTAACTTTAGTCTCCTAAGACCACAAAATTTAAGAATAAATAAAGGTCACATTCTAAGTGGTGTATCTTAATACTCTCCTAAAATATAACTAAACACAACCAATCTTATGAAACTAGATTTAAAGATCTTAAAATCTAGGCCAAATTTTTAATTCCGTCTAAATTATATCTTAGTGTTCTCATGGATATACTATCTTTTCTCTCTTATATTTTGCACATGATAAAGATAAAGTAAAAAAATTATTTTCCCTCTAATTTTTTTATAACTAAAATCAAAACTTAGATGTTTGACAAGTTGGGAGATAACATTCCTAAGCAAGGTGGGACAATTTCTAGCCCCACCCCATTTTCACCCACTCCCTAAAATGTAGGAGCTTCTTTTTTTGGGAAAAGATTCTCCCTGCAGAACAAATTTATTTTTTCTTCATGAGACCTCTCTCTTCCTAAAAAATAGAAGCTTAAACCCTCCCATGAAACCCTACCTTTTGTTTACCATAATAGTAGAATGGAAAAATCTCACAATCACATTTTAAAATATGCACCTTAATATTGTCCATATCATCCTTATTTTTATGAGATTATAAGTATGTAAAAAGGGATATCACACCCAAAATGGACCAAATATATTTAAAGCCTCAACAATTATAAAACATATCTAGAATTTTGTAAACAAAATTATACTAATTTGTAGTCAGACTCTTTGCATTCTCAAATAGAAATGTATAACTAATTTTGATTATAATAAGTAGCATGGTTCATTATGTATCCTTGAGCCAAGATGTCAAGTGCAAAGAATGAGAATGTCAAACTAAAGCAATTTGAAGCTACTCAAAATCTATAGGAAGTGTAGTAGGGTATCGCCATCTTTTGTCCTTGGTATTGCACAACATAGGAGCATTCACAACCAAATCAAAATTGAATTTCCCAATAGATGGAAAGTCAAATTGTTTGTAGAAGAAGCCTTCATAGGAGTAGGGATTTCCATAGCCACAAATAGGTTCATCAACAAAGAAAATCTTATTAATTATTTTATTAAATTAAACTTTAATTTTAATTTTGATTAATTCATAATTAATTTTTTACTAATACATATCTATGTATATAAACACATATATCACTGAATTAAAACACCCATTCAACACATTTAAAAATCTCATACAATATAAACTATGAAAAGTTGATGTACCTACTAACCTAAAAGTTGTGAACATTAAATATATTAATTACACAAGAACTTAAGAAAAAGAGTGAAAATTTGGATCTTCAGAAAGGCTCCTGATGAACGAACACCGGTGTTAAATTGGAAGCGCTTTAAATGTGGGTCTCAAATTGTATTTGGAAAAGTGAATCAACTCCGACATGGGCTCGTTTAGTTGCTGGAATTAACCTGGAATTGGAAAACAGGAATTGGTGAATTGGTATAGGCCACTTCTAATTTGGGTCTAAAATGAGCATTCAGCCAATTCTCCTCAGAACCTGGAATTAGAATTGAGGCATGGAATTAGAATTGGGAATTTAATTTTGAGAAGGGAAATGAATTCCCGTTTTCCAATTCCAGGTTAATTCCAGCAACCAAACGGACCTCAGTAAATTAGATCCATCGACATTTAAGGTGGTTCCATCATTTACGTATATCCTATTAAATGAAATTTTTTTGAATTATAGAAATTATGCAAAAAGGGTCGACGTGATTTACTCCATCTCCACCGAAGTCCAGGGATGTCGTAAATCAAATCACTGGTCTCGAGATGGACATAGTTCAAGCTCGGAGTTAATATTGGACAGTCCTTATTTTTTTGAAAAAAAAAAAAATCATACAAAATTTAATACTGAAAGGATTTGTGAAATCATAAAGATGACTTCATATATCATAAGACTTGAATCAAATAACAAAAACAACACTAAACATCACAAGTTAACAATCAATGATAGATATCCTTTGTGATCAGTACAAACTACACACTTATCCACCATATTGTTCTTAAACAAGGTGGTGTTTAGGAAAAACAGCATGTGGAGCTCACTTTCTAGTAAGTGGTTTTGAAGGGTGTGTAATTCTGTTGTAGTTTTGCAATGACACCTGCAACTGAGCCCACCAGAGCAGCCAGTGATACAAAGAAGCACACAGTGCTCAACAGGTGCAGACATATCCACTTAGAGCTCCATGGCCTCACTTTGTGTTGAACAATGTACATTTCTATTGGGAAATATACAGTGAGTGGAAAGAATGCAAGAGCTCCTAAGATACCCATCACATCATTGAAGAAAGGAAAAATCATGGACACCAGTGTTGTGAAAATAACAAAGCAGGTCCTCCATAACAGGCGGAAGAGGGTCAGTTCCAATGGACCATAGCCTGGAAGCTTCACTGTATATTGCTTGTTTATGAAATTGCTGCTCCGCCATTTAGTGGAGCACCATTCTTCAACAAATGCAAACACAGGCTGACTGAAGACCTGTAGAAATATTCATTCAATTGAAATTGGAATTCATTCAAGAAAGTTGGTCTAAATTATATTGATTCAAATACTACATTCTAAGATTTGACTTGGTTAGGTGGCTCATTTTTGAAATCACACTAGTTTCTTCAATAAAATTTATCTATTAAGATGATTTCAAATAAACAGCCTAAGAAAATCATAATATGTTGTTTAAGCTTGCCCTCTAAATATAATGGAATGAAAAAAAATAACAGTAATTGAAAGTACCTGATAAGCTCCCACCAAATGTACTACGATGCAGACGTTGGCAATGTCTACCAGCCAAAATGGGTTGTAGAATCCAAACCCAGTGAGAAGGTTTCCTGGTGCCTTGTCTCCAAATGCTAAATAACCCACCATGCCCACAGACAGGTAGAATATTGTTGTGATTGCTACACCAACGGTTGTTGCCTTTCTCATGGTTTTGTTCTCTGCAGGTGGAGATTTGATGGTGTCCTGCACAAGCACAGAAATTTCAAAGTGTCATCTTTTTGTAGTGGTTTTGAAGTGAACAAATATTGTTCAGAGGGCAAGAAAATGAGAAAATACTTGCCTGTATTTCTATTAGAACCATAGAGAAGGAATAAGCAAATGCAATGTTGCCCAGAGCCTGAAACACAGTCCAAGTTTTATCTGCGTTGTGGAATATATCTCCCATTCCAAGTCCTTTCACCGAACCATAATCGGTATGTTTCTCTGCAAGATTAAAAGAGACATTTAAGGTTTGACTTCATGTGAACAACAATTCATCCCTAAGATTTAAAATGATTTCTACATAAAAATATTTAAATTCACAGAAAAACAAGGAGGGTTTGTTAGGAAACATGAGAAATCTCTTTCAACGGGGAAACATCTTAAAAATCAATTTTGATAAAACACTTTTTTTCTAATAACATACCTACAGCTTTGCCAATTCCCAAACCAAGTCCGATAGATGAATATGAGAATGACATGACAGCTGCCACTATTGACAACCACCAAACTTCATGCAAATCAGGTATCTGAGAAAATATTATTTGAGTCACTCCAAAAATGACCATGTAGAGGTTATTAGAAATATGGCAAGGAGCATTCTGTCCATACTTATGAAAGCAATTAGATCTTCCAATAGCCCTATATTAGCCAAGAAAAGAAAACATGTTTAGTGTACAAACCAAAACCAAAGTTCTTGAATTTGTCTAGCTCTACTTCATATTATTCTTTGCATGTAAAGTAATTTTTCAATAAGTGTACTGATAGTCCCTTACACCATGCTTGTTGAGGCAGTGATGGTATATCCAATTGATGTGCCCACTAGATTTGAATACTGAATCAGCCCACATAAGAATACCTTCACACCACCTAATTGGAACAGATATGGCATGCATCAATAGATCATTCATAGAAAGGTCAGAAGAACTTTTTGTCACAGCAAATCTAATCAAAACTCCATTTTATTTTACGCATCTAGGATTCTGAATCTGTGAATTATGCTAAAAATAGCATAAATTCAGATTCAAGGTAAAAGAAAAAGTTTCTAATCTTGAAACTTGAAAAAGATAACAGTTTCTTATTACCCTTTTTCAAGCCTGCTTGAAACCAAAAGAAAAATTGAAAATTGTTGTCATGAAAGCAACTCACCGAGGTTGGCAGTAACAGCATCCATGTATGTATAGTTTCTCCTCCCAGTGACTGGATCTGGGGATCTGTAACAGTCTGCAAGCAAAATGGATGTATAATGGGTGACAGCGGCGAAACAAATAAGAGCAATCGGCCCTGCAGACCATCCCAACTGAGCCATACTCCAAGCCAAAGACAGCACTCCAGACCCAATGACAGCGGTTATCACATGAGAAGAAGCAGTCCAAAGATTGCCTAAGTCACCAAGAAGAAAAATAAAGAAAAACCCACAGAGCTGTTAATCTCCAAACCAAAAACTACCATGAAAAACTCATGAACTGAAAAAAGACAGTTTTGATCTGATAGCTAGTTACCTGTTCTCCTCAACCTGCCATCATCATCCCTGCTGTTGGACCTCTCAAAACTAGGGTTTGGCACACCCTTCTTAGCAGATTCCATTTCAGAGAGCCTATAATCCATCATCTCCATCGCCATGTAATCCAAAACTCCAATATAGTAACTTGCGGACAATTAGACTACAAAAACCTAATAACCAATCCGACTTCTTGTAAAACTTTTTTAGTAAGTACAATCTCTCTTCCTTCCTTTTTCATCTGCCACTTCTTGACTACCACCTTGCTCCAAGAAAGGAAATTATTCCATTTGCATGTACAACTGTGATACTGTAACAATTTCTTATGAGATTACACAAACATGAAATGTATTGGGCTCAGAAAATTCGGCCACCTAAATCAGCCATGAAAATGAGAAATTCTGCACTATACCCGTACACAGGAAATGCAAGAATTGCTCATGACAATACTACAAGCCGATCAGTTGGTCTCTTCCATTGTTCTCAGAGGAAGCCCATGAAAATCCAACAACAAACATGTCCAATATAAATGATCACCAACTCCATATCGGTTACCAAAGGATTTGAGCCATGACTCAGCATGCATGCATTGCCGTAAATAAGGACTGGTGATTCCAAGACGGTGGAACCGCTCCACCAATAGAAAGGCTGGACTTTGTCCTCACAGTCTGTTAAACCAGGCTAACTGACCTAAGAATTCATGGACTATAGTCGAAATCAGCCGCATGAAATGGGAATTCATGAACTATAGTCAAAAACAGCCGCATGGAAAAGCAACGATACATAACCAAATGACATAATTTTCTGCTATGTTTGCATGCACTCTGCCAAATGTAGACGTGGGAATCCCAACTAGTATCTAAATGGCCTGATTCCAGATCTAAATGAACTTATGGCCTTTGAATAGGGAGGCAGGAATACATTTATATATTTTTATTGATATAAATGGTAGTTGCTGGTACCGCTGTATGGAATCCCATACATGCAGGAATTTACAAAATTTCTGACCGTTAATTATGAAAAAGCAAGGTCTTGCAGTTTCAATGAGTCCATCTGGCTGAGTAGTTATTGTTCTTGGATTTAGACATGATTAATGCGAGTTCAAACTGACACGTCGTTGAGAGATGGGCCTAAATGTGACATGGAATTAAACTAGCCTAAAAATCTCTTTTCAGCTTATAAAACTTTTTAAAATATATTTTTTATTTATGTTTTATTTTAATTTTTAAAAATCACATTTATTATTGATGGTATTTTTTTATATTATAATATTTATATATTTTATAATAGATAAATATATAATGTAATTTAATATATATAATTATAATATCTATTATATTAATAATAAAAATATATATATAATATAATATTACAATTTATTTAAAATTGTGTCTATTGGAAAAGATTAGTTGAGTGTATTAGTCTTGCTCCAACTTGTCTCTTCTAAGCCCCAACTTGAGAGTAAAATAGACTGAAAAATCTAATGCAATTTTCAATTGTGTCTATTTACCGCTAATACAATTTTCAAAAATATTTTTTTACCTATCTTCTTTTATTTTATTTTAATATATATATATATATATATATATATATATATATATATAAAATTTTATTTATCTTCTTTTATCTCCATATATATATATGTATATATATAAATTCATTTATTTTTTAATTAAAATAGGCTGAATTTTTTTTTTCCCTAATACAACTTTCAAAAATGTATCTTACATTATGTATGTTATATTATAATATAATATTTATACTATATAATATATGTGTGTAGATGTAGATGTGTACAAGGAAATGTACCTTCATAGAATTAGTATTGAGCAATAAATGAAATAGAAACTAAATAAATCACAATAAAGCAACTATTTAGCAAATGAATGATCAATTGAGCATCCTATGACTCTCTATCTAAGAGTGTTAATAGAAGCTCTTGGCAAACTACCATTAATGACAGTCCCAGAATGAGAAATGATAAAGATTAAGCTAAAGCTAACAATTAATTCAAATTGAATGCTAATTAAGCTCTTAAAATGCCTTTCTAGCTATAAAATGCAAGAGGTTCTATGCAATTCTCAGATTTGTGGTTATGCATTATGATTGATTTTGATCTTCCTTTTGTAGATTTATGCAAGGGTAGGGGTGTGGTGTAGTTAATCATGATTAAGCCTTGGTTGAGTCTTTGGTTCCACCCTTTGAAGACAATGCAAAGTTTGTGTCCTCAAAGCTTGGGACAAGTAGACAAGATGAAGGGACAAGATGCTCTTTCACTTTGAGTGATTGAGATTGAATTTGGCTTGATCCATGTAAATGCATTTTCTTAAATCCTATTGGTTGATTGAATTTCCTCCCCTTTTGGGTTGTTGAAAGAAATTAAGATTTATTAATTGATTTAAATTCATTTATTTAACCATGTACCCCTTGAATGGATTGAATTTTATTTAATTCAAAATTATACAATTAATAGAATTAATTACACTTTGATTTGATTTAACTTGATTAAAATGCTCTCAATTTTGATTTATCTTGAATTAAGACTTGATTTTAATTTTGATTGACTAAATGTTTGATTCAATTCAATTGCTTTGATCTTGTCATTGATTTGTTTGATTTGCCTTGATTTGTTACTTAATTGTCTTTGTCCATTTTTAGGTGATTACAAATGCCCCTCTTTGAGTTGACGTGCGAAGCATGTCAATTCAAAGAATACTATGATCTTGCTGATGATAGGTTCTGATTCTGTCAATGGTCGATCTTTGATGTTCGTTTGATATTACTCGATGATCGATTCTTGATATCTGATATGAAATTGATGTAGTTTTGATGATGTTCGTTCAATTGATGTTTCTCTTTGATGGTCGTTCTGATGATTGATCCTTGATATAATGCTTGATCCGATGAAAAATCTTGATGTGATACCTGATTTGATGATTGATTCCGATGTGATGCCCCATTCGATTGATTTATGAAATTTTTTTTGATAAAAGATTACGCTCTAATTTTCTTATGTTGATGATGATATGATTGCATGCCCCCTCGGGTAATGAATCGAAATGATTTTGGATGATTTGGTTGAGAATGGGAAATTTCAATTTGTTTCCTGATATAGAAATTTGGAAATGCCCCAATCATGAGAGAATTTGATGAGAAAAGATTTGATTGATAAGATGTTGATGCTCCAGATAAGTTGATGATGGTTTGGTATCATTTGATGTCATTTAAAATCACTTGGTTGATGTTGATGTCAATCTAATATGATAATTTGATGGGTTGATATGTTTCTCTCATGATCTAGAGAGACAAAACAATGATTTTCCTTCCTCAAGATCTAGAGTTAGGAGATTTGATGCGCTCAAGATGAGAAAATGTATGATAGGATAACTTGATTGACGTTAGATGATCAATTGGATGATTTGACTGATTGATTTTTGATACAATATGATTAGATGTTTTGATTCTATGGAGTTGATTGGACGTTTTCATGTGTCATGACCCCTTATTGGATAGAACCTAGTAATAATAAATAATGATCATAGAAGTAAAATATTATAATATAAAATAATAAGTTAAAGAAAATAATCATAACTCAAATGTTAATAAAGTAATAATAGTAAATATACTATTAATAATATATTATTAAAATATTAATATAATATATAATAATATATTATTGAGATAATGATATTGATATTGTTAAATATTGTGAATATAGTAATATTACTCAGATAATATTAATTTTCCTTATTGATAATATCTAAGTAATAATATTATTATATTAATCAATTAATAATCAACTATTAATTTAATCAATATAATAGTTAATAATACTAATCTACATATAATATTAATCTATGAATAGTATTAAAGAAGCCTATTAATAATAATACCACCCGTAAAGAGTTTTATGATAATCAAATGTAAATTATTAATACTAATACTATATTTCAAAAGATGTGACTATTCATATTTATATATATATTGAGTGGGAAAAGACATTATAACACAGAGGGAAAAAAGAAGAAATATTAAGAAGGAATTTGGAAAACTTGGGAGAAAATAATAGAGGAGAAAATATAGGAGAAAATGAAGGAGAAAATAAAGGAGAAAAATAAGGAAGTAAATTCTAAAGGATATATAAAGAAAATGGAATAAGAATCTCCATTTCTAAAATAAGAGATAATTCAGCAAAGATTAAGGAAATAAGGAAAAGAGTAAGCCCACGTGGAAAGTAGGGCATTCGGTCAAATAAATTAGAATAGAGGAATCTTCCCTCTTATAAAAGGTATGTAACTTTATTTTTGTTTATTTAATCAATGATATATTTATTTATATTTTGAAATGTACTAATATTATTATGAAATTAATTCATATTAGATAGTTAAACAAATGTAACTTAAATATGTTAGTAAATAAGTAATTCTATATATATAATTGGTTATAAAATAAATATATGTAATTAATATATATCTAAAAATTATATTAATGTTAATTAATTAATAAGTAATTATAATAATGAAAATTATATCAAATTAATATGTATTCTCACTGGTTAAGACAAGAATATATGGTTCAACTTTGTCATAATTAATTATGTACTAATATCATTATGGAATATAAATATTTATTTTTATCATAGAATAATATGAACTATATATGTAAGATATCTATTTGGAATATAAATATAATATATTTCTAAAGGATCTAATCTAATCTTTCTATATATATATGAGATTAAGTAAAGAGTTTAGTTATTCTAATTATACTACATAAGGGTCTATCCCTCATTCCTTACTATAATACCTTAGGTAGGGAGCTTGTGGAGGGGAGAGGCGGAGTAATTTCGGGCACATGTCGGTTGTCCCAACACTAGGGTTAAGCCTTGAGGGAAGCTGCTTGTAGTCTATTTCACACGCCCGGAGCACGGTAAGTCTTCCACCCTATCGTGACCTTAGTAAGGAAGGAGAAGATCCCTATATCCTATATGAAGAGATCTAAATATCAAATCTAACCTATGAGCTTTAATAGTTGCATTTCTTATAGTAATGGTTAACATAGGGTATTTTAATAGTTTTTAAGATGATTTCCTAATTTACGCCTAGCTTGTATTAAATTATAGAACTCAAGTCAAGCGATAGGAAAAGGGGTCATCACATCATGGTGCAAAATTAGAGATTGGTAGAAGAGAAGGTGATGAACAGGATTAGGTTTCCCCTAGTTGATCAACATGATTGATTATTGATGATGTCCTTGATGAAGCATGAATCATTTGATAGATCAAACATTTGATAATGTATCTTGATGATGTTGAGGTACTTTTGATTATCAAATTGGGCATGATTTTTTATGAGGGATACTTCAGACATTGATGATGTTGATCAGGTTTTTGATTCTATATTGATGGACATTTGATGATGTAGATCTCAAAACATTTGATGATGTTGATATCATTGATCATTTGATGTATCTTGATTTGGTCTTTTGATGATGATAACTCCACCCCCTTTCTGTTTCTCTTTTTCAAATCTGTTTTCAAGCTAAGAAAGGAAAATCCCTTAAATGCATTTAATCTAGGATGTATGCAACTAACTGTCACTATTCAAAATTTGGAAGCTTATTTTCATCATTGAGCAATTTTGGAATCCCATTTTAGTACAACCATCACTAGTTCAACTATGATGATATGAATACCTCTTTCCTTGGATTTTAACAATTTCAAGTAAACAAACAAAGAATTAACCCCTTTCACATACAAATGTCCTCGATGATTCTTTGATGATCATGTCATTAGACAGATTCGCATACTGCTATGAATCAACCTGAGAAGCACTCAAGAAGAAATCAAGAAAATATCATGTCTTCATCATCGCTCATCTAGTAAAACTTCAACGATTTTCTAAAAAGACATGGTTCCAAAAATTTAGTAACACTTTGAACATTTTTGCTTTTTTTGTTTGTAGATCCATATTTCAAAAACTTCATCCACTTTGATCCTTAGTTATGTTTAAGCCTTTTAGATTTTGATTTGATTTATCAAATGTTGTTGTTTAGATCAAGTTTCTGGATGTTTGAAATGTGATATTAATCAATAAGTTCAAGTGTAACAATTTTTTGATTTTGATACAATAATTTGAGCCAATTGATGTCTGCTTTGCCAACCTCGTTGAATTTGAATTGGTGCCTTGGTTTGATTTAGCAAAGATCATGCTTTGTTGGGCCATGCAACTTTTGAGAGGAATTTAAGATTTGTAATTTTTAGATTTTTTAGATTTTTAATTTTTTTGGATTTTTTAAGATTTTTTATGTATTTTTTTTTAATAGATATTTTATATTTTTTTTTTGGATTATTTGAGGAACATTTTCACATTTTTATTTTTTTTAATTTTTAGAGATTACTAGTTCTCAAACAAGATCACATTGAATTTCCCTGAATGTCTAGCAAGGTATAGGACATGAAAGATGGATTTGCAAATTGATGATTCACCAATAAATAGGCAATGATGGATGAAGCAAGTGTGTTACTCATAGGACCATCTCCTCAAGATTATCCAAGCTAGGGAAAAATTATATCTCAATATAGGCCAATGATGTGATGTTGGATATCATATGGAATAATGACTTGGTGTCATGACAATGGTCCAAAGGAGTGGACATATCAAGAGAATTTTTCAAACATTATTTTCCATTTCTTTTATTTTATTCTTCAATTGGATCAAGATTAAGGGATCAATGTGGATAGGATCATTTAATCATGATAAAGTGGTGGTGAAGGCTATGAGTGAATGGTTTGGGATTATGGGAAGACTTCTTAGGAATAATGAAGGTGGCTTTAGAATAAGCAAGATCATGATAAGGTAGCGTGAATGCAACAAGTGAATAGGCTAATGGATAGGATAACTCATGTCAAGATACTTAATGCTCATGGATATGTTGAACCTTATCAATATCAAAGATGAAAGATGTAACACGAATGCAAGTGAGATAAATGGTAGAAAGGTGGATGATATGATGGATGAAATTTGCCCCCAAGTGTAGAGTGCAAGAGAGAGAAATTACACATGATGCATGTTTGCCAGGTTTTCATCATGGTACTTGTCCAAGATGCCACAAGAAGTGGTTTTCACCATAGGATGGGTTTCTTTTCTTTTTTTGAATTTTTTTTTTCTCTTTTTTGGATGGACTCAAGCCTCATGCTCTTTGGATAACCCTTGAAAAGGTATGATATGATGATCCAAGGCTTCTGAAAGGTATGCTCAAAGATGTTGATAGGGTGACAAAAATGTGATATGGTGGATAAGGTAAAGGGTGGCTAAATATTTATGCAATGGATTGGATAATGGAAATGGAAGGATAATGAATGAGAGGATAATAAGTCTTTCCATGTGTGGGCGTGAAAAAAGGAATGGAAGGATAATGAATTGGAGGATAAGAAGTATTATCAAGATCAACATCGATACACACCTTGAAGGGTAGTGGAATAATGGAGGAAAAATAGGTGAAATAGCTTGGGATTTTGATGTAAGTGAGGATATGGATCTTGGGACACAAGGACTCAAAATGGATGGATGAGATGGAATATATTTGGGAGAATGTGAAGTGGAAGCCTTTGGAAGCTTGAATGTCAACTTTGATTTCTCTTCCGTGTGTAAGTCCTTCAAAAGTGACTTGGGAATCCATACTTTCTTTGATTTGTCTTTCCTTTTGGATTCTTTAGAATGCATTTCTTCAATGAGGGATTTAGGTACCCACATTTTCTTTGATTTTTATTTTTTCTTGATGGACCTTTGTGGTCTCTTGAATATTTCTTTTTTTCTTTCATTCACATGTCGATTAGATTGGACATAGTTATTTTCATACATAAGTGAATTCTTGATTTTCTAATTCTTATGTTGCGCATTCAAATTTCTTCCAAAAGACTTGGGATTGGTGGCTGAATAAGGTTGATATGGATGATCTGATATGGAGGATTGACATGGATAGGTGCTTGTTTTCTCAATTATGTATGCCTTTGTTGATCTTGATACATGGTAAGGTAAGGGGATCATGGGATAGGAATGGTAGGAAAGGTTGATGGAGGAATGTAAGGGTCCAATATGGATTTGGAGGATGTATAATGTTTCAAGTTTTGGATATAGGGACCAAGGATGGATTTGGAGGATGTATAAGGAATATGATTATGCAAAAATGTAGGTAAATGGGATGTGGGAGGGATATCAACATCTTTATTTTGAGCTGCATGGCCAAGGCTTTCATCTTTTGGATTTATCTTTGTACCAATAGGCTTATAGGTAGCTTTGATAGGAGAAGTTGAATCTTGAGATAGATATGGAGGCTAATGAAAAGTGGATGTTGGGGTACTTTGATCTTGACAAGGATCTTTTGATAGCTTAGGAAGAATACTTTTCTTTTGATTTTCAATAAGTTCATTAGAGATGAAAGGAATACCTTGATATTTCTTAAGAGATGGGTATGATATATGAGGTGAAGGAATATGGGGTGTTTGAGATGGAAGGGTTTCTTTTTGAAAGAAATGGAAGGGTATGAAGGGTTCATCATGAGATTCTTGGGGTATGGGAATTTGGTCAACTATAGGATAAAGAGTGATATTATCTTGATCTTGATCCTTTATAAGACTTGTTTCTTTGCACTTTTGATTAGTCTCTTGACATGGAGCTACTTCTATAGACAATGTAGGAGTTTGAATCTGTACGAGAGATTCTTGAAGGGATGGTGAATTTTCATTTGAAATAGGAATGATAGGCATTGTAGCACATGAAGGTGTATTGTCTTAAAATGGAAGCACTTCCATGATAAGAGCATTTAACCCTTCGAGTAAGTGGTTTGGGGTCATGTTAAGCACCTTGATCAGGTTTTTGCATGTATTCAACTTTCTCCCCACTTTCCATTTCTTCTTTACACTTGATTTCTTCATTCTAGGTGAAATTAGGGTTAGGATCCTGAGGATTCTCCTTAATTTCCCTCTTCCATGGCTCTATTTTCTAGGTAGGATTCAGAAATAGGTCCTCCTGGCTTTCATCACAGTCATCATAGGATTTTATGTCTATCCCTAGCATTATGTCCTGATCTAATTTCATTTCTAGGTTTCTAGGCATCCTTGGGACCTCCTGACTTGATTCTGACTGAATCTAGGCCCAGGGTCAAATTCAAGGTTGATCCTAACTAGGCCAGGATCGAGCTCGAACCTGACTAGGTCAGGATCAAGGTCGTACTTGACTAGGTCAGGTCCAACCTCAATTTTTCCCCCCTCATTCAAATTTCTAGAATCCAGAATTTTTGTGATAAGGGCTTTCGGGATATTTATTTTCCCGCCTCTGGGTTAATCATTTCGGGTTTCAGGATGGTAAATCATTTAATTGCATTTAATCTAGGTATATTTTCTAAAGGTTAGAACCTAATTTGGATTTAATTCTCCAAGGTGGCCCCTCTAGAGGATTGTGCCCTAGTTCACTATAAAAGGAGGCCTTCCTCTCTCATTTTCATCATCAAGTTTTGTGAGAACATCCACAATCAAGCAATTGACATCCATTATTCACATCTCATCCTCAAGCAATTTCTCTCAAGTTCTCAAGGTGATCAAGCAAGCATCCATTCAAGCATTCAAGTCCTCTTCTCCATTCAAGTTCTCCATTGAAGATCAAGGATTCAAGCATTTAAGCCATTGAAGGGATTTGGTTCTAGCATTCAAGATTCATCATTTAGAACCCTAGATCTAGCCATCATGATGGTGTGATCTTCCTTCAAGGTCCTTTGTTCATCTTCAAGATCTATTTCATTCTCTTATCAAAGTGGATTCTAAGCATACAATCATGGAGGTTTGATTTACATTTATTGTTTTGTTCAAGCTTTCATATCAATATACTTGTTTACATTCAAAATACAATTGCATATCTATTGAATTGCATAGCTTCATTGTTAGATCCTTTTCTACTACTTGCTAGCATACCTATTTCAATTTCAATATTAAGGTTAATTCCAAACCGGGGTTTGACCAAGGCAAACCCCTCAAACAAACAACAAAAACCCTCTTTTTCTTGCAGGTACAAGTGCATAATTTTGGATCTGAGAGTGAGTTTGGATACCCTTTTTGGAAAACTTCTGAGATCTACGAACAGAATTTGAATCGGACTTCAAATAAAGAATCTAGTATTTGACCTTTTATGACGGTCAAACCCAACTTGAGCTCATCTTGGAGAAAGATTTTTGGGTTTTCTGTCTTGGCATTTCCAGTCCAGAACAGGTTTTAGAATTGCCCAAAAGTACACACAAACATCAAAATTCAACATTTTCCAGATCTATCCTAAATTAAGGTTAGTATTTGTATTTCAATTATTTCATACTCCGAGCATAAATTCCATTCATAGGGAAATATTGGATTTGCTCTCTCTCTCTCTCTTCCATATTCTCCATAAATTGATTCGATTGTGTATTAACCTCTTGGTTGATCAAATTGGATCTCTTCTTTGGGAATTTGAGTTTGATAATAGATTTCATATTTCCCCCTTTACATCTGAATAGAGTTGAATCCATTTTAACACTATTCAGAAGGCTTGGAGTCTATAACCTTTGAAGCATGAAAGAAGTTTGTAGCAAGATGTAGGTTAGCTTGGATCTCTTTTAGAGGTAGCCCTTGAGCGTATACATAGTTATCATGGAAACTATTTGGATCTTTGTTTGATGGAGGAATATTGGATAGCTTTGCTTCTATATGAAATGGACGAATGGTGGAATAGGTGAAAGCTATAAGAGGACCATTACTAGACATTTGTTCATAAGTTTGATCTTGCTTGAGAAAAGTATCTTCATTAGATGATTCATTAGGATTTTCAATTTCAATTAAGTCATCATCAATAAGATTTTGGATTTTATGTTTCAACTCCATGCAATTTGAAGTTTCATGTTCATTATGTCTATGATATGCACAATAGTTTCTCAAAAAGATAAAACCACATGAAGTGATTTGAGGCAACATGACGAGATAATTTTTAAGGAGTTTTTCCAAAGCTGATTCGTATGAAATTCCCAAAGGAGTAAATGATCTATCCCAAGGATATTTGGATGTATTTGTGTTTCTCAAAGAGTTGTCATATGATGAATATTGTTGAGATAAGACTAATTCCTCTTGATTTCCTTGATCAAAGATGAGATTCTCTTGATATTTTGAAATAGGTTCTTCATCAAATATTGGTTTATCATTAGGATATTTTTGATCAAATATAGGGTTTTCATGATATTCTCTTTGATCAAATTTTGAATTATCAAAGATATGGTGTTCATGATGTTTTTCTTGATCATAGAGGTAAGGAAACAATATTTTTAATGAGAATTGGTTGGATAATGTTTTCATTTCTTTTTCCATTTCTTGAGTTCTTGTGAATAAAATATTCTTTTGAATTTTTATTGTTAATTATTTTTAGATCTTAATGGATGTTTTCTTTTGTAATCAAAGACCTTCAAGCACAACACAATAATTTTATCAATTATCATGAGAAATTTTTCCAAGCAATCTACCTTAGGTCAATTTTGGCTTTTAAATGGCTCTAATGAGGTAGGCTTGCTAATTTATCAAGGATTTAGTATGGATTCTGTTCAAATTGGACTCTAAACTTTCATCCTCCAAGTATATTAGGAGGCTTCCCACCACTGCTATGTTGGAGTTTTGTGCAATCCCGTAGGACTACTCGAGGAAGTTCAAAAATTTAGTATCCTTTTGTCACACACCCCATTAAGGATGTATGTATTTTGTTTTAGAGTGGGTTGGATTCTCATGAAAAAAGCAAGTGTATCCCACTTTGGGTTGTCCCTCTCACCGGCCTCGTTAAGGCAAATCTCAGGAGGCGAGCCCACTATAGAGATAATTTGGTATTCTCTATAAGATGTTATTTTTTGTTTCTTTTTTGCATGCAAAAAAGATTTTTATTTTTATTTTAGAACTTTTTAACAAACATAGTTAACAAGGTTCAATTATTTCACCCACTATCTAATGAGAATCGATTATTGCTACTCTTTTCTACAAACAAGGGGTTTTGATTTTATGTGCTTGATTTCCTCAACCTTTCTTCTTAATTCAAAAGTTCAACACCTTTGGCATTTTGATTCACTAGAAGAAGTGAAGAGCATAGGCCTAAATGCTAAAATTTCCAAACAAAGATAGGTTGTTTTGTAATTACTAGATTCTTAAAAGCACCATGCCACAATTTAAGGGAAAATATTCACTAGTTTGAAGCTTACCTTTCCTTGTAGCTAGCATAGGCTAAGGGCATTTTTGAGTGATTATTTCCATTTTTATCTTACCTTGGCTATAGTTCCTTTCCGATATGCTTTTCTTCCAACAAAGTTAGTCAACAACAATAGCCACAATGAAGGAAACCAAAAATGAAATTGAAGAAGCAAAGTTTGAATTGAATCTAAGGCCTTATTTGTAAATTTTAAGAAAAACTTGAATTAAGGTGAGAAAATCCAATTAAGTGATACAAACTTAGTTTTCTATGCTTCTACAACTTTAAGGTAGTTCTCATAAACCTGATTTTCCTTCTCTTGTGAATCCGCAAGCACCGATTTGATGTGAACAAAGTTATCCTTCTTGATTTTCTTAGTTAAAGCCTTCCCTTCTTGGTTGAATCTTCTCTCTGGTTTCTTCACTTTTATGTGATCAAACATCCTGCAGAGTCATACAAATCATTTTACCACAGTCAGATAGTGAAAATTAATAGTTTATGCAAAAGTGCTTCTATAATGCTTAAAAGTGTTATTTTACTGCTTAAAAGCGCTGCTAATCTGATTAAAAGTGTTGTTTGAATTCTGTCTGTAAAACTCAAAAGCACACAAATAACTAATAAAGGCACTATAGAATCTATCAAAGGCGGTATAAATGAAGTAAAAGTGCTTAGTAAATTAGCAGAAGCACTGAAGGGTCAGGGAATAAGTGCTATAGATCTGTGCAAAGGCGTTGTAAGAATGATAGATAGATAATAGAAGGATTGAAAGCATCATGGATCAGTACCAAGGTGCACAAATTTTCCATGAAAGCACTAAAATAGTGCTGAGAAGTGCCATTTAATCATGCAGAAGCGTCGTTTGAGCTCTCAAAAGTGTCGTTTCCTAAAAAACTCGAGAGTTAAACATGCACAAATTTGATAAAAATGAAATAATTCCAAGCATTTACTAAATGTACCTTCATAAAATTAGTATTAAGAAATAAATGAAATAGAAACTAAATAAACCACAATATAACAACTATTTAGCAAATGAAAGATCAATTGAGCATCCTATGGCTGTCTATCTAAGAGTGTTAATAGGCCTCAACAAGCTACCATTAATGACAGTCCTAGAATGAGAAATGATAAAGATTAAGCTAAAGCTAACAATTAATTCAAATTGAATGCTAATTAAGCTCTTAAAATGCCTTTCTAGCTATAAAATGCAAGAGGTTCTATGCAATTCTCAGATTTGTGGTTATGCATTATGATTGATTTTGGTCTTCCTTTTATAGATTTATGCAAGGGTAGGGGGTGTGGTGTAGTTAATCATGATTAAGACTTGGTTGAGTCTTTGGTTCCACCCTTTGAAGACAATGCAAAGTTTGTGTCCTCAAAGCTTGGGACAAGTAGACAAGATGAAGGGACAAGATGCTCTTTCACTTTGAGTGATTGAGATTGAATTTGGCTTGATCCATGTGAATGCATTTTCTTAAATCCTATTGGTTGATTGAATTTCCTCCCCTTTTGGGTTGTTGAGAGAAATTAGGATTTATTAATTGATTTAAATTTATTTATTTAGCCATGTACTCCTTGAATGAGTTGAATTTGATTTAATTCAAAACTATACAATTAATAGAATTAATTGCACTTTGATTTGATTTAACTTGATTAAAATGCTCTCAATTTTGATTTATCTTGAATTAAGACTTGATTTTAATTTTGATTGACTAAATGTTTGATTCAATTCAATTGCTTTGATCTTGTCATTGATTTTCTTTGATTTGCCTTGATTTGTTACTTAATTATCTTTGTTCATTTTTAGGTGATTACAGTAGACTTAGATGTATATGTACATAGACATACACATACACGTGTATGTATATGTGTACATACATACATACATAAATATATATAGTATAAATAATGTAAGAATTTTTTTTTTATGTGCTAAAATTAAATTAAAGAGTTATGCATTCCTTAAAATGAGCACAAGGGAACTCTAGGATGGTTTTGTGCTCTGCTGGGATTTTGATTTTCTCATCCTACTATCAGGTATTTGTGTATGTCTAGCATCATACTACATTAATTGTCACTAGTGTTAGAGCTTTGGCATTTGGGACTCATGAAAGCCTTGAATAAATAACCTAGAAGATTTGTGCCCTAGGCATTTCATGAGGTAGTCTTTTGGTATACCTAATGCTGTCTTACCGGTTCAAGATTTTGATAGTGCATGTCAATGGCTAGAGTTGTATACTTTGATAGGATAATTTTTTGGGAGGGTCCCCCTTGAAAGCATGCTCCAAGATTGGGTTGCCAAGATTGGGTTTACACCATCTTTTGTGGAAGAATACGAAGTTCCTAAGTTTAGCATAAGATCCTTTAAAGGGCCTAGTGTGTATTTGTCCAACCCGATACTTAAAATAATTCAACTCATAATCTTCAACATGGTTTAGGATGCATGCAACAAAGTGTTAAGACTCATGGGAAACATAACTCACACTTGTGTGATCAAAAGTGTGACACACTTATATGAACCATTACACTTGAGAGGATCCATGCATGAGGAAATCTCAAGAAGCAGCTCATAGCTTCCTAGTTGAAGCAAGTTTAATCCTCCTCATGATGCTCATCAAATTGGCATAGAGGATTAGTGACTTGATTACTCCAAAATGGAAGATTCAAAGCTAAGAATGAAGCTAAAAATGTGAGAATGCAAGCTAGAATGAGAGATTAAGCTAAGAATGGATGCAATCAATTGGTAATCTAGAATAAAGATGCAAAAGCTATTCTATGAAACAATGCAAGAAAGTAAACTAGTTTAACAATGCAAGATTAAGCTAGAAATGAAGCTAAGCAACTAAGAATTCCAATAGCAAGATTATACTAAGAATGCAAGAAAGCAAGAAATTACGATGTTGGATTACAAGACAAAAAGATGGAACAAGGACAAGATTACCAAAAATTAGGACCCTTGAGCAAGGGAAAAGCTTCCTTTTAAAGGAATTGCCTCAAGAATGAAGGGTGGAGATTAAGAGGCAAAAGAATGAGTGATTGAGATGAAGAGGCAAAAGGAGATGCAAGATTAAGTAGAGATAAGTGGCAAAGAATTAAGAGGCAAAAGGGAAATGTTAGGTAGAATAAGACAAAATAGAAATTTGAAAGCACAAATCCCTTTTAATTGTTAATTAATCAAGATTAAATATGTGTACAAATGTGAATCTGTTCTTTTAATAAAAGTGTAGGAACTTTATATCAAAAGTAAGGTTTTAGCAATTAAATAAATATAAAGCTCTAGAAATAAGACCATGTAGTATAATCTTGATATAAGATTTTCTATTTTTATTTAATTATGCAAAGGGGATTTTCAAGGTTACTCTGCACAATTATATCTAGTAAATATGCCTTTGAGATTTAAGACTTTATTTGAGGTAATTTGATCGAAAATGGGGCTCAAGTTCTACTAGATCAATTTTAGCTGATTACATTTTCCCCTCTTTGTCTAATGTGTGAGCGATTTGGGAACACATTGAGTCAAAGAATGATGATGTCAAGGTAGTGGATAGAAATTTGAATCTGAACCTAATCAAACAAAGATCGATAAGAAAGACTAGAGTATCCAGCCTGATTTGAAGTGATGAGATTGAATATCTGTCCAAAGAGATTGAGATAAATAATTGATATGGGTCCTAATGAACCTGATATGCCCCAGGAGATTGAAAAAGATGCATGTCTAAGTGAATTGATGTGAAGTGATGAGAACGCTCTTTTAGAAAGGAGATGTAGAGAACCCCAACTTGATATGAAGCGATGAAGCTGAGATACCCCAAGCAATGATGTTTTAGTCCTGATTGACTTGATCGATTTAAAATTTGGTTTAATTGTTAGATTTATAGATTAGGAGATTTGATCAACGAAAAGATTTTCTATATTTTCATGCCCCCTTCAAGATCAAAATGGAAAGGAAGAAAGAATGTGGAAATGAGCAGGAAGTGATAGTGTCAACGGTCAACTAGATTTGACAATTAAATGATCTCAAATTTCAATTTTGATCCTAAAAATAGGATAAAAAATAAGGATTTGCAATCGACTACCTCAATAGAGAGAAATGAGGGATGAAAAGAAAGCATAGCTCAAGGGAACCAAAAAATGCAAAGCTAAATGCAGCCCTAGAATGAAATGAAGCCTAAAACATAAGAGTAGTCAAGTCATTGATCATGTAGCCACTTATTTTCACCATTTGAGTGTTTGGGACATTGTAGGTCAGTACAACCTTCACCAGTGCGAGAGAAACCATGAAAATATGAATACAACCTTATCAGATAAGATGTAGGAAACACACATAAGAATCAAGACATAAGCATCAAGATGACTTGAACATGGTTTCCAAGTTAATGTTGTAAGATAACACCCATATCAAAGCACAAGTTGCCAAGATAACCAAGAGTGTCATTGTACGTGCTACACACAAGCAATAGATAAAGAGATATTTCCAACCTTGCCTAAGTGTCCAAATGAAGAGGGTCAAGGTATGTGTGGTGTTCCAATCACGATGGAGGCTGTTACCATAGACACCCAGTTTATAAGACAACTTAAGATCATTGAAATCACACCATAAGCAAAAATCAAAGAAAAGATGTTATGCCCCTAGTTGTGAATCTCTAGTCAAGTAGACATCATCAAGCGACTGTAGAAGACATAGAAAGAGAAAATCAATGATAACAAATAGGAGACAAGAAAATAGTTTAGCATATCTTAGTCATTTTCGGTTTTCTAGGATGTAAGTTGGTGTTGGGTGTTAAGGAAACACCTTTTTTCTAGTGTCAAAGTGAATGTGCACAGTGAAAGATAGTGCAAGATCTGATATGTATTGAGAAACACAGTGATGTCCAGATTGGTAGTGTTAAGAAACACTGAAGGATTAGGGTCTTGAGAAACACCAAGTAGTGTCAGTGATAAAGTGTCCATCAGGAAGAACTAATAAACTGACTCAGGTTAAGCTCAAGAGGTTGACCAAGTGATAAAGTACTGATAGATCAGATAGGCATATGATTGCCCCTAGATGAAAGATAAGAACTGAGGACAAGACTAAGACTAGTTCCATCCCATGATGATACAAGGAAATAGAAAGAGAGATGGATGGAAGCACAAGAGCTTAGCCACACATTGATAGATGGAGCGCTGATTACAAATGAAACTTGTTTTCTAGGTTTTCACCACTTGGAGATTATTTTATTTTTGCTACCAAGGTGCCTATTTCTAGGTTTTCACCAAGGCACTATTTTTTCTTTTTCAACTTTTTTTCTTTTTTTATATTTAATTTTTTTGGGTGGATACATCAAGGTGCACATTTCCAAGTTTTCACTAAGATGCTCATTTTTTCAAGACATTTTACATTTTTTAGGATTTTTTCAGGATCATAGATTGTTGTACAAGAGAGTAGGATGCTTAGCTATAGAGTCGATGTAGGTGAAGAGTGTTGAGAGGATCTTTGAGAACATTGTTTTTTGTAGTAGCCAGTTGATAAGCTTCAAAATCAGATGTTGTAGTGTTGATAGAAGGATCCAGCTAGTAGTGTCCAAGTGTCAAGAGTTTCATAGCCAAGGAAAGATCATTCAAGTGAGATCCACAAATACCCTCATAGATCTCTCTTGACACTTTGTCATATTCTTCACATTCTAAATACCTAAGGAGAGTACAATCTAGACTTCTCTTAAACAAGTCATCAACGAGGAGTAGATACTAGTGTGCACTTCTTGAAAGGAAATGATAGAGTGGAGAGCAATATGAGGTATGAAAGGTAATGATGATGTAAATAATTTTGGAGTGAAGTGAGTCACATGAAGAAGATGGAAGCTAGAATATCAACATCAATTTTTCTTTTATATACAAGTCTTTTAACTTTGGAATCCACATATCCTTAGATAGTTCTTTACTTTGAGATTCTTTTGATTTCAATTATTTTATGATGGAGTTTGGAATCCATATTTTCTTTGATTTTCTTCTTTTCTTTGAGAACTCTTGTAGTCTCTTGAATATTGTTTTTTTCTTTGTAGTCACATGTTGATTAGATTGGACATGATAATCTTTATATGTAAGTGGATTCTTGTATTTCTTATATTTATATTGCACATCCAAATTACTTCCAAAAGACTCAAAAATTATGGATGAATGAGGTTGATATGACTGGTTTAGAAGGAGGGATGTATGGGAAGTGGTCCAACCACTTAATTTAGGAGAGATGAGAGAAACATGCTCAACAAGTTCAAGTGAAAAGACACCAGTATCATCCTCATCATTCATAAATGAATCAAAGAGATTGATAAATTTATCCTTTGTAGAGAATTATCGATCATGAGTTTTCCTAGAAGAGTCAGATGAGTTTAGAGGAGTATTATGTGAATCTAACTCAAACAGTCCATTCTGAGAACTAAGTCCGTCTTCTGGTGGCAGAAGTAAGTGAATAGGAACCAACTCAATCCTAGAACTTCCTAAATTCCATGAGTTTTTCATAGGATGAGGTCTTATATACCCATGATTTTCTTGATTAGTTGAAGTGTTGTGTTGATTATGATTAGATGGTCTAGGAGCCACATGAATGATTTCCATAGAAGGATGAAAATGATCTTCATCATCGTCTTGATCTTGAGAATTTGAACTTTCTCCTCTTTCAAAATTCATTCTAGCAACATATCTATGTATGAAATCAACTTGAATTTCCATTGTAGCATCTAATAATGAGTCTTACTCATATTCATGCGAGTCTGTTTCATTGTTGCGATATTTCTTGATGTAATAAGCTAGAGTGATTGTAGGAGGTAGATCTTCATCATCACTTTCTTCTATTGCAGGAGGTATATTTTCAGCAACAAGAGCTTGTTCAATAGTAGTAGTAGTAGAGTAGTCTAGAATAGGCATACACTGAGGCATATCCAAGATGTGGGAGACGTCAGTTAGTTGCCCCCAATCAAGATGTGTGTGATTATAACTAGTGGTATGTTCAACACTACTACTACTATTACTGCTACTGCTACTACCACCACCACCACCACCACTAGTAGTAGTGTTGGAATTAGGAGAGATAGGTACTAAGAGGGGAGGGGTGAATCGGTGCCTTCAAAAATTTACTTGCAAAAACCTTTTAGATCTATAACTGAATACTTGTGATAACCGATCAAAATAACTTGAATGTAATTGTATAAATAAATCATCTAGTTAACTTAAGAAAGTAAACAACATGAAATCAATATGAAAATCACATAACACAAGTATTTTGGTAATGCAAAAACCCTTGTAAGAAGGTAAAAAATGCAGTGGGGATGACACCCACAAATTCTTGACTACTGCAAATAGAAAAGGTTTTCCTGTTAAGGCTACAAGTTTTGATCACTTCTAGTGATCTTACCCTGTTAGGAGTAACATGTTAGATCAGCTAGATCTACCTAGTTATAGGATTTAAACAACACTAATGAAGTGTGTACTTGGTTAAGAGATTTACATAAGATTGTTAAGTCTACTCTATTAAGAGATTTATCAAAAACTCTATCACAATTGTCAGAAAGTAATAGGCAATTGTCTGCTAGTTGACAACTCAATTGTCTGAAATAGATCTATAAGTGCTCATCAAAATATCATCTTATCTGTGATGGTTTTCTACTCTGTTATGCTCGGTAACCTTCTCTGATTCTGCTCAATCTGATATCCTCTATACTCTGTTTTGCTCGGTAAACTGTTTGTCTTGAAGATAGGCAATTTCTTCAAGTGCTCCGTGATTCATATATATTAGTTCACCAACCTCATAAAATGGTGCAAACATACAAAATATATAGTGTTTTGTTTTTTCTGCCTTAGCAAAAATTAGGTTACAAAAATAATCATAACCCTAAGATCTACGGTGCAAAATAACCTAGATCAACTATTACAATAAGATAAACATTACATTTAATGAGTATCTATTTACAATAAATGCTCCTCGATCTTGGTAAACCATTTTACGATTTGTTGTAACCGTCTCTGCCATATACATATCCAAAAATTTCTAAGTACAAAGTACTCCCCCTCGGTGCATGCTCCCGGTAGTATGTAATATACATATCAAAGTATACTTATTTGGCATATAGATGGTTTCCCCCTTTTTGATAATAATGTCAAATGCAATATATATATATATATATATATATATATATATATATATATATATATATATATATATATATATATATATATATATATATATAATGTGTACTTACATCTTATCAAAAATGTGGTGATGGGTTTTCTTTACAGATTCCAAGAGGTTGTCCCATTCCTCTTTCAAGTTGGTAAGAACAATATGCTCAAGACCGACTTGTGCATGCATGTCAAAGATATTATCCAACACCAAAATATTTGGTGTTGCTACAAGTTGTTTAGCTTTGACAATGTGTGCTTCAAAAATTTTCAGGTAAGGAGTGAGTTCTTTTTGTAACTCTGTAAGCTGATCGGTGATGTGTGCTTCTTGTTTCCTTAAATCTGCTATCAGCCGCTGGAGTTCCTGAACTTAATTAATATGCTTTAAGAAAGCAGTTGACTCGGTGATAGCTGCTTGTGTACTCAACTGTATCTCTACTTTTAAACCTTTTATCTTTTCACTGACTTCTACTGTGAAGGTGTCTGAAGTACAAAGCTTGATGAGAAATTGACAGATTATCTGAGTAATAGATTTTACCTTGGTAATGACCTCAGATAATTTTACCTTGTTTAGTGCCACTTCTATGCTTATCCTTTCTACCAGTTTGTTCTGATTCTTTGATTCTGCCCGTTCTTCTATCCTTTTATCTGCATCGGTATCAGGGGCATTGATTTTGTCGACGAGTGTAGCAAGTTGATCTAAGATGGGAGTATTCTCATCAATATTTGTTTCCAGTACTATCTGTTGCAGAATATCCCTCACATCATTTAACACTTCTTTATGTTTGTGTTCTTGCCTTAACTTTTATTGTGCTACTTTCCTTGAACATAATTCCCCATATCTACTTAGTTCCTTAGGGCTTAGGGTTCTCGGGTCACATTCTGGTATGATTATAACTTCATCAATGGTGACCGACCCTTTGGCTTTCTTCTTCTTCTTCTTTTGTGCAAGAGGTGACTTCTTCTCACTTATAACAATAGCTTTTTCTCCACTTTTCAGAGTATCTTTCCTAATTGACACCGTATCATCCTTTTTCTGCTCCTTGGTAGATGGTGTGGGAGTCTTGGTTGTAGTGTCAGGTGGGTTCACCTCGATTGACTTTATTTCTTCTATTTCCTTTGTTTCTATAGACTGTGCCTCTATTTTTTTAGGCTCATTTGTATCTGCAAGTTGCTCGGGTGCTTGTATCTCAGTTGTGTCTTTATTTGGCTTAGGATGAGAAGCATCGGGTTGTACTTGTGAAATTATTTCAACTACCTCTACAAGTACAGGTAGTTCACCTGGTAGAGATGTGAACACACTATCAGTGTCTAATGCTTCATCTTTGTATGGTGCAATTGTCACATCTTCATCATCCTCATCATCAGGATCACCGTTAGTGATGTCCTCAATGAGTGCATCGTCATTGGTTTTCTTTTGCAAGTTGATCTTTACTTGATATGGTGCATCCTGTGAAATTTTGATTTCTTCCTTTTGTTCGGTGATATCAATTACCTCGGTAAATGATATACCGGTGTCCTCTATTTTCTTTCCTTTGTCATCATCGATGAAAATACCTTTACCTTTTGAACTATGTCTCTTCTTAGACAGTTTCAAGAATGCTTCCTGTTCAGCTTTCTCTTCTGCTTGCAAAATTGATGTCCATAGAGAATCACATATGACATCCATATCATCTATAGTCTCATCCATGATCTGCATTGCTCTATTCTTGACTAGAAATATAGCTTGATACTTTGTCATGTATTCACTTACAACAGCATAGCTAAAGTGTGAGGCTGCATGACTTAGTGATCATTATCTTTTTCTTTTCTCTGTATCTAGTGCAATAGCCCATCTTTCACTTATTTTGTCATCAAGTTCCTTCGGCAATTGACACATGAATTCCATTGGTACTCTCTTGAATTTAATCATCATCTGGATGACAACATGTTCTAGCTTTGTCTTGTCCTCAATTGACATTTTGTCAAATTTGCCTATGCCTGGATTTGTAAGATTTCCATTCTCAATTATATCTTCAATTATTTCTTCTATTGTACTTTCCCTGTTATGAACTAACTTGAATTGATCAGGATCATTTTTGGTGTAAGTCTCCTCTATATCTTCTTTACTTCTTATGTATTTCCTCTTTTTCTTTAGTGTCTCAGCTACTTTCTTGGTCTTTCTCTTAACATATTTTTGTGTCGGTGTAGCTGCTCTTCTTTTTGCTACTTTTACTACTTCTACTTGCTCGATAGATTGTACAGTAGTTGACGAATGTGTCTTCATTCCTTTAGGTTCTGGTAGCTACATTTCTTGTTCATCATTGGTGGGAGGAACTAGTGTGTGATCCTTTTCTTTGTCTGACTCGGTCTCCTCACTATCATAGGGCTTGTCAACCAACTGTAACTGACCTTCGGTTGCTTCTTTAACCGGTGACTCCTTAGGTGAGTCAGATGCATTTCCATATTTTGTTGTGAGATCTTTTCTCATTTTCTTCGCTCTTCTAGACATTTTTCCAATCTTTATGTCTATTGTGATTTGAGACTTAGCTTCCTCATATACGCCAAACCTACTGGTAGTGATGTCTATTGGTAATGCTAGCAATGCATTAATAGATTTCAAAGTGAAATCATGATTAATTTAATATCCCATCGGTGCTAACCATTTTGTTCTCAATTCTACTGCCTTTATCATTAAGTGGTCTGTGCTTACTACAAAACATATGTCATCTTCAAATTTACTTACTAAATCCCCTGGAATTCTAATCCTTTGTTGCATTTTTTCTTGAAATTCTTTGAAATATGCCTTGAATTCCTTATTCAGATGATCTCCTAGACTTTTCATCATTTCACCGATTTGTGCAGTTATCGGTTTGTCAGATTGCCAGTTTACTTTACAGATACCTGGTACATATTTTTGCAGATAGAAAAATGTACAGACAAGCAATGATCTATACTTACATGTATTGGACTTCTTTTCTTTTATTGTCATCATATTGTCATGCAGTTGGTGTAGTAGTAGTTCTGCAAGATCTACATGGTGATCTTTCTTCATAATTTTATATGCCATGTCCACTGCACTGCAGGGTACACTATTTGGTCTGCTAGATTGAAATATCTTGTACCTGATGACATGAGCTATGAATTTTACCACTGGATCTTTGATAGTTGAGATTTTTAGTGCCCTACCATCCCATTGAGCTCCAGTATTCTTTTCAACATTAGGACAAGATGAACTTCGAAAGGCTTTGGCTTTGTTAGTTGTAGGGTACCCAGTAACCCTACTGATAATCTTCTTCATGACCTCAACAGGTTTATCTAACCAAAATTTTCCATCATGAAATCTGCTTAGCACGATTCTTATCCAGTCATTTTGGAAGGATTGCGGGAAGTATGTAAAACACCATAACCCTGACTCCTCAATCTTCTTGTATTTAGATTTAATCTTTCCATCCGGTCCACAAACTTGCTGATAAGCAGCAATGGTCTCAAAATCACATACTTCACCGATTTTACAGTGAATATAGGCCAAAACATCTTCTGTTAACAAAACCCTATCTGGAATAGTAGAAAATGTGCCCATATCATCTGTTTGTGCTGCGACCTTGGGATGAGGTTTGAATTTATCCTCGGTGAAATGTGCCCATACGATTAATTCTACTTCCTCCTCAATGTTCTACGATTTGCTTGCAATCAATGTTGATGCCATAAATTATTTCTAAGGTTTCGGCAAACAATAGATAACCAGTGTTCGGTAGGTAGATGAACTTACTCGTTATCATCGAAGAATTGTTGTCGGTTCGATCTACAATAGCTTTGAATCTTTTCTGAAAATCTTTAGCTCAAACTCTTCTTTGTAAGATCTCTATTCTTTGAAATCACAATGTAACAATGAAGTCCATTTCTGCGTATTTATAGGTTTGTCGATATTCCCGCTCAACCTTTGGTGCATTAAATGCATGACCTAACTTCTGATACGAAATAGCTGTCAGCTCGGTAATGTCTACAATTTCTTTTGCTCGGTTAACATAGAATTTCTTCATCGGTTTTCACTATTGTCAGTTAACCTTGTATAGTGATTACTGACGGGTAACCAACTCACATTTCTTCTTTTACCGACTATGTGACATTTGTAAACTTATAACACATAAACCATGGTGCATCTTTATTCATGCAGATTTGGTATTTGTACATCATATATAAGGAACTATATGTAAAATGTGATCATTTAAAATGTCAGTTCCATAGATACCTTTGTCATCTTAAGTTGAGGTATCGATGTCACCCAATCTAGTGGATGAGGTTTCATCGATAGTGTTACTTGACTCAGCATTCTCATTAGATGCCTTCTTCCACATTGTGTTCCTTAACTTCGTAATATCTACAATGTTATATCCACTCTCAAATATATGGTTTTCATCAGGTGCTCGGTCTCTGCAGTTCTTGCTTACATGACCGACCTTGTGACAGTGCATACATGTCATTCCTACATTTGTCCAGTTTCTTGATTATCCAATCTGATTCTTTCTGTAACAGTTTTCTAAAATATGTCCATACCGACCACATACAGTACAATTAGTCCATGTATTATAATCTCAAACATATGAGTTACCTTGTCTCTTCGATTGATATGGCTTTCGTTGTAATTTCTCTTTAGGTGTCCAAACTTGTTTCATTTTAGCCTTGCAGTCCCTTGCAGTGTGTCCATGCTTATTACAAGTATAGCATATTTTCTCCTCGGTAGTATTATTAGCAATGTCATTCTTCTTAGCTCTGCATTCATAAGCTAGATGTCCAAACTTACCATAGTAATAACAATATCCATTGAATTTAGGAATGATAGGAGGTTTACCTTGTGCTTTGCTTCTGCACACATTGGATGTATGTCTTGGTTTTCCACAGTGATAACATGTCATCACTTTAGGTTTCTGAATTTGATTTTTGTTGACTTTTTCAGCTTTTTGTGATGATTCGCCTTCACCGGTGTAGCCTATACCGGTTCTACTTCTGAATCTCCTCTGATTAGTCAGGAAATCATCAATCTTTTTAGAATTGTCCTCAGCTATCTTCATCATTTCATTGTGTTGCTTTTGTATCTTTATTTCATTTCTTAGTTTTTCATTATCTTCTCTGAGTGTTGCAACATCTTCAACTCTTCTTGATAATTATCCATTTACTCAGTTCATCTCTTGATTAACTGTCATCATCTGATTTGATACTTGGAAGTGATGATCAGTGAGTCTCTGTATTTCACTTTCTTTTGCTTGAAGTTGTTCAGTCATCAATCTTCGGTCTTCAATAGCTAGATTTCGATCTTGTTTAGCTTGTCTAGCATTGTTCATGATTTCCACCATTCTCACCATTTGAGATTCATGACCGATTTGAAGTACTTTCACTTGCTCAGATAGATGCTGATTCTTTTTAGATAACTCAGAGATTATGCTTTCGGATCTATCATAGATGCTTCCAGAGTTTGATCCAATATGATCAAATATCTCATCAATAGGTTCTTCATGATAACTAATTTCATTCAGCTGAATTGCAAGGTTCTTCCTTTCAACCAGTAATTTCTTCAGTTCTTCCTTGGCTTGTTTATACTATTCCAAAAACATCTATATTTGTATCCTTTGATTCTCAATAGTTTTGTCAAGCTTGTATCTCTCCATGACTTAGATCTTTACCCTTCAGTGGTTAGACTATTCAACAAGATAACTGAGCTCTGATACCAATTGTTGGAATTAGGAGAGATAGGTATTGAGAGGGGAGGGGTGAATCAGTGTCTTCAAAACTTTACTTGCAAAACCTTTCAGATCTATAACTGAATACTTGTGATAACCGATCAAAATAACTTGAATATAATTGTATAAATCAATCATCTAGTTAACTTAAGAAAGTAAACACCATGAAATTAATATGACAATCACATAACACAAGTATTTTGGTAATGCAGAAACCCTTGTAAGAAGGTAAAAACTGCAGTGGGGATGACACCCACAAATTCTTCACTACTATAGATAGAAAAGGTTTGCCTATTAAGGCTATAAGTTTTGATCACTTTTGGTGATCTTACCCTATTAGGAGTAACATGTTAGATCAGCTAGATCTACCTAGTTATAGGATTTAAAAAACACTAATGAAGTGTGTACTCGGTTAAGAGATTTACATAAGACTGTTAAGTCTACTCTGTTAAGAGATTTATCAAAAACTCTATCACAATTGTCAGAAAGTAACAAGCAATTATCTGGTAGTTGACAACTCAATTATTTGAAATAGATCTATAAGTGCTCATCAAAATATCATCTTATCTGTGATGGTTTTCTACTCTGTTATGCTCGGTAGCCTTCTCTGATTCTGCTCAATCTGATATCCTCTGTATTCTGTTCTGCTCGGTAAACTATTTGTCTTGAAGATAGGCAATTTATTCAAGTGCTTTTTGATTCATATATATTAGTTCACCAACCTCATAAAATGGTGTGAACATACAAAATATATAGTGTTTTGTTTTTTCCGCCTTAGCAAAAATTAGGTTACAAAAATAATCATAACCCTAAGATCTATGGTGCAAAATAACCTAGATCAACTATTACAATAAGATAAACATTACATTTAATGAGTATCTATTTACAATAAATGCTCCTCAATCTTGGTAAACTATTTTACGATCTGTTGTAACCATTTGCATAGAAGAATGTGCCATTTTAGATTACTATGCCATTTTCTATGATCATCGGTAAACACTGTATAATCTGCTTGGTGTATACTGCGATGCTTGGTGCTTACTGTCTGTCAGTGTCGGTGTCACTGGTGCTTGGTAAACTGTGTGATGCTCGGTGTAAAAGCTTTACCGACTGCTCTGTCTTACTTCTAGTTACCGACCAACTCAATATAAGTAACCGACTAACCTGTTTACTATCCTTTGATACTAATGACACCTTAAATGCTCAATAGAGATTAACATGTAGCAGTAGCAGTAGCAGTAGTAATAGCAGTAGTAGCAACATCAACATCAACAAAAGGAGTCTGTTCAGGACCATGTTTTGTTAGATCCATGGGATCATTTTCTTGAGGAGCTTGAAATGGCATATAAGGATCTCCTTGATAGTCTGGATTAGAATTTTGGATATGTAAGAGCCTTTTATATGTCATGGGTTGTAAATTTTTTGCTTCTTCATCATCTGAATCTACATATGGGTGATCACTATAACTAGGTTTTTCAAACTTATGTCCATGATAGCCATCACCAATCTTGTCTTTAGGATTTTTGAATTCAACGCGTAAAGGTTAAAGAAGACCTTTTCCTTTTCCAAGAGGACTATTTACATAACTTCTCATCTTTTGCATAATTTGATAGCTCATACCATACTTTTTAGATGGAATTTCAATATGTTTGATCCCTTGTTCAGATTCTTCTCTCTTGTCAATTCTTTGTAAGATAGCACTTTCTTCCCTTTCTAGCTCTGGAGGGATTTTAGCTTTAACCATTCCAATAGCTTCATGTATAACATGTGTTGTTGTATCTGTAGGAATGGATGAGAGAGATAATTTTCCATGGGATTTTGAAGAGATGGGAAAAGTGTTCACTCGATATTCTCTCATATCAGTAGGTTTGACAAGTATTCTTTTTCCATAGTCTGATGGAGGTGCTTTTCCTTTTTCTTTTGATTTGTTAGGAGATGATCCTTCTTTGTTATGAGGAACCATTCGATCTGAATGTTTAGGATTTCTACAAATATATGTTGAGTCTATAGGAATAGTAGTCTTAATTATGTCATGAGGTAATTTAATACATCAATGGTATGTAGAAGGAACTTCATGCATTGTATGGATCCAAGGATGACCCAAAAGTATGTTGTATGCCAAAGGAATATGATGCAGGAGCATCTTGCATCACAAAATAAAATGGGGCATGATAAAAAAAAATGGAGGAAAGAGAAAGTGACAAAAAAATGAAAAAGAAAAGAGAAAAAAAAAAGAGAAAAAAAAGAGGAAAAAAAAGAGGAAAAAAAAAAAGAGAAAACAAAAAAAAACAAAGGAGAAAAAAAAAAAAAATTCATTTACCAAGGTGGATAGGTGGGAAAGATAAAAATAAAATAAAATTAAAAAAAAATTATTTCATTTATCGAGGTGTGTATGTGGCATTTTATAAATTTGTAGAAAATTCTTGCATTTAATATTTGTAGCTAGGTAGTTACACCTTTCTATTTTCTTATTGGCCACAAAAATAATGTAATTTTCTAATTGGCCCACATGGTGGTGCTTAATATTAATTGAGTGGGTATTTAATATTTGTATCAAGGTAGTTGCATTTACCTTTTATCCCACATTGGTTGTGTTGTAATATCTTGGGTGGTAAAGGCTTATATAAAAAAGGCATAGGAGCATTCATAAGCAAGTTCTCAAGTTGTAAAATCTCCTATTGGAGAAGAAGCTCTCAAGTTGTAGGATCTTGTATTGGGGAAGAAGATCTCAAGTTG
The DNA here is from genome assembly GCA_027943335.1 of Chamaecyparis obtusa. Classification (NCBI taxonomy): domain Eukaryota; kingdom Viridiplantae; phylum Streptophyta; class Pinopsida; order Cupressales; family Cupressaceae; genus Chamaecyparis; species Chamaecyparis obtusa. The sequence continues at coordinate 61,103 of BSBK01000337.1, forward strand.
TAGGATCTTGTATTTGGGAAGAAGTGCTCAAGTTGTAGAAGCTCTCAAGTTGTAAGCTTGGAGGTTGTAAGCTCTCATGTTGTAAGATCTCTCAAGTTGTAATGATTTTCAAGTATTAATGTATGCTTTGTAAAACATTTTGTCTTCTCTTTGTCTCCATGTTGTTATGTCTTTGGTTATGAGTTGGTAAGGGTGGTGTGGCCCTTCATCAGAATATCTAGGACTTGAAAAATGATGTCTCGTTGAGCAGGACCTACTTGAATTGGAAGACTACCATGCCTTTAAATGAACATTCCTCTTCATCATATGCTTCGATCATTATTTTGCGTCGGGGATCAACAACATGCTCTGAGAAACCAAGAGATTTAACCAAATTGAAAGTGTAGATGTTCAAACACGTGCCTCCATCTATCAAAATGTGCTTAACTCTATACTTATGGATGATGACTTCAATATGGAGGGGCTGGTTATAAGGATGACTGACAAATTTTTTATCTATTTCAGAGAAAGTGAGATAAGGAGGTGAACCAAGGTGACAGGCCATGGACTGGAATTTATCAACATCTACATCCTTAGGTACATTAGCTGCAAGAAGGGCTTGAAGAAGAATCTCCCTATGAGAAAGAGAGATTCACATTAGCTTGAGTGTAGAGATTTGAGCTGAGGTGTGCTAAAGTTGGTCAACCAAGTTGTAGTCTTGTGAGGTTGATGAGGTAGCTAGTTTAGATATCGAGGTTATTGCCTTCTTAGGAGTAGAGGAGGAAGATGAAGCATCTCCTAGAGGAGTGATTTTTGCTTGAGAGAAGGTTACCACATTAGATGATTCAACTTTATCTTTGTCTTTAGTATGATTAGAGGATTCAAGCATGTGGATCACATTGTCACTATTATAGTAGGGGTAGGCAGCCTTATTATCCTTTGCCTTATAAGACTCCCCTTTCTCAAATTTACGAAAAGACTCCTTGAAAGCCTTATGATCATTTTTTGCTTGTGGGGGGTCAACCACAATAGTCTCATTATTGATTACATCCTAAATGAGATTCTTAAGCTTCATGCATTTGTTAGTCTTGTGCCCTTTGTTGCAATGATAATCACAATAGCGATTGTCGTTCCACCATTTAGGCTTGATCTCAGGATCGTAGGGTCTTGAGTTATCAGACAAAGTAATAATCTGATTAGTCAAAAGCATCTTCAAAGCATTTTTAAGTGATTCTCTAAGGCCCAATGCTTATCATTTTTAGCTTTCACAAAAGTAGATATATTAAACGCTGGCTCTTTAGGAGTGGCAGACATTGAAATTGTACCCACAATTCCATAATTGACGATATCCTTAGTCTTGTTCCAGAATTTATTCTTATCTTTTCTATGTTGGTTGTTAGAAGAGGATTTATGCTCTTTAGATTGAACAGTGATATCCACCTTATGAACAAGGACACCCTCTATGCGAATAGCCAATTCAACCAATTTATCAAATGAAGCATGAGTTTGAATTTGCAATGCGTAATTCATTTCAAGAACCAAAATATTGATGAATATATTAATTTTTTTAGTCTCAGGAATCTACCGAGGATAATGTAAGTATATCTTTTTCCACTGTTGAAGGAAAACCACAATGGACTCACCTTGGCACTATTTGATATTGCAAAGATCAAGCATAGTGATAACATGTTGGATATTATAGGAGTATTTTTGAATGAATCTTTGCACTAACTGGTCAAAAAATTTGAGAGGATGAGATAGTTTAGTGAACCAATCCATAGCTTGACCACTAAGACTCCTAGGAAAGAGTCTTATAAGATAGGTAAGTTCATACAAGAAATCCATTATTAGTGCGCAAAATTCCCTAATATGATCACGAGGATCTCTACTACCATCATACTTTTGGAAACTCAACTTTTCAAGGAAAATGAGGTGTGTATCTAGATCTTTGTCAAAAGGAAATGAGCATATAGCCTCAAGAGAAAAGGATGTGCTTGGTTGTTCCTTTTCTTTCTCTAAGCGTAGCATTTGTTTCATCATTTCTTCCATCCATCTCTTCATGATCTCCACTTCAGATGGTTCCTTTTTCTTAATTAGTTTGTCAACATCAATGTTTTGAGGTAGCTTAACTCCTTGTGAGGCCAAATACAAGAAGTATTGATCTTTATTTTGACTTAAGGTCAACTTCATAAGTCTTTGCAAGCATTCATCTTATTTAAATTGCAAGATATCTTCTTCAATGATTTTGTTATCTAGATCACCACTTTGTGAACCATGTGATGTAGGTCTAGTATGTTGAGAGTCATGCTGCAAGCTATGTCTAGATTTGTGATGCTCTTGGTTGTCTTGTACAAAGTGCTTGTCACCCAATTTTTTTAGAAATTCATCAATCCTCTTGTTTTGATCTTCCATGATTGGAGTGTAAGAAACACTATGTGCCAAGGTAGGAGAGGATATACTAGTAGATTCACTAGAGATATTAGCACAAGGTTTGAAACCCCAAGGTATATGATCTCCTTTAGATGATTTCTCAAGGGTAGCTTCGAGTTTCTTTCCTTCATGAACTGAGATGTAGTTGTGACCGACATGAAATAATATTGTCAAAATCCAAATAGGATGACTTAAGATGACTTGATGTTCAAGCTAGGTGAGTAAAAGTGTCCACTTGTTCCAAAGTGTAAGAGTGTAAAGAGATATAGAAAAGATAACTTGCCACAAGGTGTCCAAGCTGTAGGTAGATCCCTATGTATGACACTTGTGAACAAGAAAGGATAGGATAGAGCATCCAAGAGAGATAATAAAAGAGATGGTGGACAAGTGAATATTCTACTAGCCAAGAATGTAGTCAAGAAATCAAAGTAATCTTTTCTAGCTAGACACAATTCCTAACATGCTGGAATGTACCAAATAACAAGATGAGATAAGGATAATAAATGAGAAGCAATTTTGACAATGTTTGAGCTTAGTCAAAAGTTTGATTCCAAAGGATTGCAAGGTTGATTGACAAGTTTGGAGAATTTCCTAGACAAGGTTTGTTTTGAAAGCAAGTAGTGTGAACAAGCAATAGTCTTCAAACAATCCAACAAGGGAAAAAGCAACCTTGTGGATATAAGCATATGTGAGGTCTTGCAAGGTATAACAATGTTCAAGTTTATCAAGTGTCTTTTCAATGAATGTTTTTACAAGTCTTTGAACATTAAAACACATCAAGAAAAACTACCTAAGGTTAAGCGGGAAGTGTTTCAACCTGTGCCCACAACTTGATACTCCTTCGCTTCACACAAACTGATGTTGGATTTGTCATGGACTTTCATCCAAGAGAGTACATATGGTGAGTATCTTGGGGTGATATGGGTAAGTCCACTTGGATCAATCCTTGCACAAAGGAAGTCACACAACCAAAAGGATAGTCTCTAAGTCCTAAGGTGTTTAGTAAGAATCTTCATTCATGACTACCCCTTGTAGTTTCACAAGAGAAATTAAGGCCTATAGCCCTAAAAGAACCTAAAATGCATAGTCTCGCAAGAAATATTTAGACCTCTTAGCCCTACACAAAATGAATGTACTCCCTATGTAGTCTTGTAAACAAGATTTAGACCAAGAAGGCCCTACAAGCACCTAGTCAAGTGTAGTCTTTCTTAGCAAGATTTAGGCAACTAGGCCCTACACATGAAGAAGACTTAGAAGTATAAAATAGCCAAGTCTTCCCTCTCTTTAGATTGAAGGAAGTTTTTGATTATAGTGGGATGGAGCAGCCATATTTTCTTGTTCCCCTCTTGGGTTGTTCCCAAAAGATTTCTCTCTTGGTAGGCCCTCTAAAGGTAAATGCAAGAAAGCAAATGGATAGCTAGTGGATGTCTAGATTTCTGATTTTCCATGAGGAAAAGAGAATACTCTCCTACTTGATATTGTATCTCAAACATATCAAGCACATGTTCATTTACCCAAGCCTAATTTCAAATGATCAACTAAGTAGGTCAAGATTTATGATTTTCCAAAAGGAAAAGAGCATACTCTCCTACTACTCAACTATTCACAATAAGAAGCCTTCTAGTTAAGCTAGGTTCATAGAAATCAAATGTAAGAAAACAAAAAGTTGATTTGTATTTCCAAGAAAACCTACAACAAAAATAGAATTAGTAGTTTCAATATGGAGTCTTTGACAAGCGTTCTACATCACAAAGCATTAGTGGTCATGAAGATATTGATCTCTTTGGAAAGAAAATCCTACAATATAACAAGTTAGGGAAAAAAAAGTATGCAAATGGAAGCAATAGCCCTGCAAGATCACTTGTTGGTTGCTGTTAGAAGACTAGAGAATCTAAAAATGCAAGAAAAATCAAGAAATCTTAGCTAAAAGTTAGAATGTGATAGAAATCAAATCTAGGCGACAGTTAATCAGTCTGTTAAAAAATCGTATGATAAACCTTAAAGAATCAAGATGACATTTTAGGTCCAGATGATAGACTACAAAGTAACATAACAATATTTCTTTGTAAAGAAAGTGATATTTCACATAGAAGAAGGGCGATATTTCAGAGACTGGGAAATGTTTCCTAGTAGTATATTGAAATTTCATATAGGTATAGTATGAAGTGTCATAAGATTCTTTAGCCTAAAAAATTAAAGTGAGGAACCTGCAACAGTGATACAAGGGAGGATATAGAGAGGGGCCAAAAGCACACCCTAACTAGATCAACCTTGCAAAGATCACACGCGGAAGCAACAACACAACAGTGAGAGAGAGAATGCAGATATCTTTCATATATTATCTTCAATTTGATTCATACATGTCGTGTTGTAAGGCCTTCCTAGTTTAGGCCAGATATTACAATCTGTATGCACCAAAAAATGGTCACCTAGACTTTGGGCCCCATTTATTTGATTTATCAACCCTGAATCATTTTTATCAATAATCAATATTTTTCAAACACTATCAATTTCCTTGATCAAGTCATATGTCATCATTTATTCGATTATTTGCCTTGGGCTAACCATTTTATCCTAAGCTTTTATTTATTTAAAAGGAATATTTCCTCCCCTTTTATTAAATAAAAAGCCCCCACTTTCATCTTATCCTAAGTTGCACAAATAAAGCATTATTCCTATTTTATAAAAAGGAGAAAAGCACTTTTTGTCTCATATGGACATAAAGTCAACTCCTATTTTCTCATTGGAGGATACTTGTGCACATGGATTGCTCCTCTTTCAAGCTCCACCATTGATTGAGACTTTTGCCTCTTAATCTCCATGGTCCATTCCTTTGCATTTCTTATAAAAGGAGAGCTCTCTCCTTCATTTGCATATCCATCTCTTTCATGCTAATGTTATGCTGTAGGTTTTCTAGGTGCATTTGGAGCTTTTGGAGATCATTGCTACATCAAGCTCTTCTTGGATTTCCTCATTGCTTCATAGTTTAGACTTCATTTCTTGCATTATCATAGCATCCATAGCTTCATTTCATAGCTTAGTTCCTTTTATGCAATAGATAACTTCACATAGCTTAATTAGGAAGGTTGTAATCCTTTGTATTTCCTTTCAATAGATTAATTTGTACTTTCATTTCCATAGAATAGTTTGCATTCTCATTTAGATTTGCATTGCATTGCATACCTTGATTCCATTTGGGGATATTGGCATTGTTTCCCTTGTCTTCATTGTGAATCTCTCATTGTGTGGTTGACTAGCAAGGTCACAAGCTCAATAGCTCTAGCTGAGAGCAAATTCATAATCTTGCAACTCCATGCATAGAGAGCTATGGATCAATTTGTGAGGGCTCATTCTTGAGTTTCCTTGCATGTAAGGATTCATAGAAGTCCACTACTTTTGTGTGTACACAATCAAGTACAAAAGTCCTCCAACATGCCAGGATCTACCAATAATCTCTAATATTCTATCTTCTATCAAAACTTATCTCCAAAATCTCACCCCTAAACTCTAACCAAATAACAACATTTATACAAGAGGCTACCATATCAAGTCAGCCTTCAAATCCACCATCAATGGAAGGAACAATCAAATATAGGTCCACACACTTCCCAATGATAGATACCATCATTGAATCCATGACCAAAATTAATTACACAAGTTAGCCTCAAGAGAAATCCAAAATAAAAAACTCGGTAAGAAAGGATAACCAAGCGCCAGATAAGCATCACCGAGCGCTAGGGAAATTCACCGAGCGCCAGAGAGATAACCGACCAACATCAGCAAACAAAGGAAACCGAGCAACGCCAAACCAACTTGGTCAAAGAAGGAACCGAGCAACACAGAAAACTTCAAACATGTTTTTGGTGACACAGGATTGCCAAGGACCCAAGATGCTCCTGCATCAGACACCTGGGGTTATTTGAAATGATTCTCTGAATCATGAAACAGGTATGATTTGAGCTGCATCCAACTCAGATTTTAAAATCCATGCACTATCTTCAATCGGTCTATTCTTCCACTTTACCAGATATTCCATATACTATTTTCCTCTTGTACTTTTGCCAATTCTTTGCACCAAAATCTGCTCAACTTCTTCTATCTGTTTCTTAGGATAATCATTCAGTACTATCATTTCTTCGTCTGGCTCATGGTACTCATACAAATCAGCAATGTTGAAAATATGTGATATATCCATGTCATCAGGTAACTCAATCTCATAAGCATTTCCACTGTCAAATCTCTTCAAAATCTTACAAGGTCCAAATTTCTTCATTTTCAGCTTCCCATATGTTCCAACAAGAAATCAACCTTTCTTCAAATGAACCATTACTTCATCACCAACTGCAAAAGTCTTATGTCTTATTGATCTATCAGCTCTATCTTAGTATTTCTAATTACTTTTCTCCAACTTATATTTCACATCTTCATGCAATGTCTTCATGTACTTAGCAAACTTTATTCCTTCAGTACTTCTATTTCTTTCATCAACAATATCCCTCAAATCTGATATACCTCTCAGTTGTATGCCATTTACAATCTCAAAAGGTGTCTTTCCAGTACTCCTATTCATTGAATCATTGTATGAAAACTCTTCTTGTGCCAACACAGAATCCCAATTACTCAGTGAGTCTCCAACTAAACATCTCAAAAGATTTCTCAAACTTCTATTCACAACATATGTTTGTCCATCAGTCTATGGGTGAAATGTAGAACTATATTTCAACTCAATACCAAACTTTCTCCAAAGGGTCTTCCAAAAGTATCCAACAAATTTACTATCTTGGTTAGAGATAATACTCCTCGGTAATCCATGCAATCTGACAATTTCCTTAAAGAAAAGATCTGCTATATGTACTGCATTTGATGTCTTTCTACAAGGTATAAAATGTGTCATTTTAGAAAATATATCCACAACAACAAATATAGAATCATTACCTCTTACTGTCTTTGGTAAGCCAATAAAAAAATCCATACTGATGTCAATCCAAGGTTTCTCAGGAATAGAAATCGGTGTATACAATCTAGTATTCTAACTTACTCCTTTTGCAACTTGAGAAATTCCACAACTTTTCACAAATTTTTGAACATCTTTATACAACTGTGGCCAAAAGTATTTCTCCTTAAGCAAATTCAATGTCTTATCAACACCAATTTATCCAACCAAACCACTACTATGTTTCTCTTTTATCAAATTAGTTCTCATTGGTCCTCTCAGTATACACAACTAAATACCTTTAAACTACATACCTTCTTCAATGAAATATTCTTCCCATTTAGTACTCCGTTGATCTTGAATAGGTGCTCTGCACTTTCTCCATGGCTTGAAAAAATCAAGATCAAATTCATAAGAATCTCTCATGTCATCAAAGCCAAGAACTTCAATTTTCATCTCGGTCATCAAAGATCTCCTTCTACTTAATGCATCAACAACTCGGTTAGTGACTCTACTCTTATGCTTTATCACAAATGTATAACTCTGCAAATACTCAACCCATTTCATGTCTCTGATTCAACTTATTTTAACTACCCAAATACTGTAAAGCCTTATGATCGGTACACAACACAAATTCACTTGATATCAAATAATGTCTCCATTTTTTTAGTGCTTGAACAATAGCATAGAATTCTTGATCATACACAGAGTATTTCCTTTTTGCATCATTCAATTTTTCACTAAAGAAAGCAACAGGTTTACCTTCTTGACTCAACACAACTCCAATTGCACTACCACTTGCATCAGATTCCACTTGAAATACCTTATTAAAATCAGGCAATTCAACAAACTTATGATTCAAAGTCTCAAAACTTTTATCAGCTCCATGTGTCCACTTGAATTCTCTTTCATCTCCTCTCATAGTCTTAGTCATAGCATTACAAAATGAACTGAAATTCCTAATGAACTTTTGCTAAAAACTTGCCAAACCATGAAGTGATCTTACTTCACTAGCATTCTCAAGTGTAGGCCAATTCAAAATAGCTTCAACCTTTTCAGGATCCATTTTCAAACCATCAACTAAAATCACAAATCCCAAATACACAATCTCCTCTTTCATGAATTAACACTTTTTCAAATTTATCAACTTTTCTTCTTTCAACCTTTGCAATACTTGTTTAACATGCAACAAATGTTCTTCTCTGGTCTTACTGAATATCAAAATATCATCAAGGTACACAATCGCAAACTTACCCAAGAATTTCTTCAAAACTTCATCCATCAACCTCATAAAAGTACTCGGTGCATTAGTTAAACCAAAAGGCATAACCAACCACTCATACAAGCCTTCTTTTGTCTTGAAAGAAGTCTTCCACTCATCACCTTCTCTAATAATGATATGATGATACCCACTTTTCAAATCAATTTTGGTAAAATACTTTTCTCTAGTCAAAATGTCCATTATATCATCCATTCTCGGTATAGGAAACCTATATTTCACTGTTATCTTGTTAATTGCTCTAGAATCAGTACACATTCACCATTCTCCATTCTTCTTAGGTGCCAAGACAACAGGTACTACACAAGGACTCAAACTTTCTTTGATCAAACCTTTTTGCAACAATTCTTGAATTTGTCGGTTCAATTCCTGATTCTCGGTAGGTGTCAATCGATGTGGTGCCTTATTCGGTAAACTAGCTCCAGGGATTAGATCCATACAATGATCAATGCTTCTCTTCAATGGAAAACCATCAGGTACATTACCAAAAATAATTTCTCTGTACTTGGTGAGTAACTTATCAATCTTCTCATGGACACTATCCTCTATTTTTTTACTCAGTTTGTTAGGAATCATAGCAAAACATATATAATTCTTCTTCAAATCCTTAAAAAACTTTCTTCCTTCCATCAAGCAAACTTTCACAGATGTGCAAACATTACTAACAGGTTCTTCAATCAAAGGTAATAAAACTTGTCTTCTCCCATCAACCCAAATAGTATATTTATGCAATCTCCCATCATATATAGCATGTCTATCATATTGCCAAGGTCTACCCAATAAAATATGACAAAAATCCATAGGCATGATATCACATAACACCTTATCATAGTACTTTCCAATTTTAAAATTCACATAACATTGTTCACTTACCAAGAGTGTATGCTCATCTTTGATCCATGAAATCTGATAGGGCTTCAGATGTTCCAACCTTTTCAACTGCAACTTTGTAACCATTTCCTCAGATTCTCCAAGCTACCACTGTCAATGATTACCTTCCAAACTTCATCAGAAACTTTACATCTGATCTGAAACAAACTTTTCCTTATTAGATCTTCCTTTTTACCTTCACTCCAAAGTGCTCTCCTTACCATCAAGTTATTTTCCTTCTCAGGTTCATTTGGTGACTCTTCTTGCACCAAGGCATTTCTACGGTTACTGTCCTTCTTACTTGCATGTGTACACTCAAATGATATATGTCCTCCAAAGTTGTAACAAGTTCCTCAAAAACCACCTATGTTATAACCACCTCGATATTTACTGCCTTTGCCTCTAGATGAACTTTCACTTTTCCACTCGGTCTTGCCTTTATCCAGATTTGTCTTTTCAGGTTCAGATCTACTATTTTCACCATAAGATCTACCTCTTCCTCTAGGGAATCTACCACCTCTACCTCTTTGTCTTTCTCATGTTTCTTGTTCAATTTCTCCTTATCTTTCAATGCAAATTAATAAGCCTCTTCAATGTTCTCCAATTTGACCAAACTAATTTCTTCTTGGATGGAAACTCTCAAACCATTTAGGTATCTAGAAATTATTTCCACATCATCTTCATCATGTCTAGATCTAATATCTAATTTATAGAATACTTTAATATACTCTTTTACCGAGCTATCTTTCTGCCTCAAACTTTGCATTCGCTTAACTAGGTTAATCTGATAATCACAAGGTAAGAACTTTCCTTTCAATTTATTCACCATTTTATTCCATACCTTGATTTTGTTTTTGTCTTTCCTCTTGTTGTCGAATCATAAGTGTTCCCACCACAAGGATGCATGAATTTTCAACTTTGTGCTTGAAATTTTCACCTTCTTTTCCTCGAGTACATTTTCATACTCAAAGTACTTTTCCATCTTGGTGATCCAGTCCACCAATTCATCAAAATCCAATTTTCCACTATACTCAGGAGGATTAAAGTGTAGTGTAGACTTCAGATTTGTCAAAGCCTTAAAAAATAATTCCTCACCTTGATCCATCACCGATGCAGGTTCTACATCAACTTGTTCTTCCTCAATTTCATCATCACTAAAATCTTCAAGATGTCTTCCTCTTCTCTGGGCTGTTTCAGCAACTTCTAATCTAGCACCAAGTTATCTCAACATGTTTGCCAATCCTGGATCTACATCTCACCTCCCACAAACCATCTTGAAACCCTCTACAATTGTAGGTCATATCAAAATCTGCTACCCCACAATAGACCAACTAGGGTTTGACAAGAAGGAACCCTCAAACCTAGATTCACAAATTTAGATCCATATCTCACCTTGCTCTAATACCACCTGATGCAAGGGAGGATATAGAGAGGGACCAAAGGCACACCCTAACTAGATCCACCTTTTAGAGATCACACGCGAAAGCAACAACACAACAATGAGAGAGAGAGAATGAAAATATCTTTCATATATTATCTTCAATTTGATTCATACATGTCGGGTTGTAAGGCCTTCCCAATTTAGGCCAAATATTACAATCAAGTACATAAGTCCTCCAACATGTGAGGATCTTCCAATAATATCTAATATTCTATCTTCTATCAAAACTTATCTCCAAAAATTCACCTCTAAACTCTAACCAAACAATTACATTTATACAAGAGGCTACTGAATCAAGTCGGCCTTCAGATCCACCATCAATGGAAGGAATGATCAGATCTAGGTACACACGCTTCTCAATGATAGATACCATCATTAAATCTGTGACAAAAATTTATTACATAAGTCAGCCTCAACAAAAATCCAAAACAACAACTCGCTAAGCAAGGATAACCGAGCGCCAGATAAGCATCACCAAGTGCTAGGGAAATTCGCTAAGTGCTAGAGAACTAACCGACCAACACTGGTAAACAAATGAAACTGAGAAACACCGAACAACCTCGGTCAAAGAAGGAACCGAGAAACATAGAAGGAACCGAGAAACATAGAATACTTCAAACATGTTTTTGGTGACACAAGATTGCAAAGGACCCGAGATGCTCCTGCATCAAACAACAAAGAACCAAAAATCTAAGAAATTGAGCTAAATTTTAGAAACCACCCCATGGTGGGTGCTAAAAATGTATGATCAAAAGTGTGACTTACTTCTATGAACCATTACACTTGAGAGGATCCATGCAAGAGAAAATATCAAGAAGTAGCTCATAGCTTCCGAGTTGAAGCGAGTTTAATCCTCCTCAAGATGCTCATCAAATTGGTGTAGAGGAGTAGTGACTTGACTACTCCAAAATGGAAGATTCAAAGCTAAGAATGAAGCTAAAAATTTGAGAATAAAAGCTACAATGAGAGATTAAGCTAAGAATGGATGCAAGCAATTAGTATTCTAGAATGAAGATACAAGAACTATTCTACGAAATAATGCAAGAAAGTAAACTAGTTTAACAATGCAAGATTAAGCTAGAAATGAAGCTAAGCAACTAAAAATTCCAATATCAAGATTATTCTAAGAATGCAAGAAAGATATAAATTAAGATGATAGATCAAAAGACAACAAGATGGAACAAGGATAAGATTACCAAAAATTAGGACACTTGAGCAAGGGAAGAGCTTCCTTTTAAAGGAATTACCTCAAGAATGAAGGGTGGAGATCAAGAGGCAAAATAATGAGTGCTTGAGATGAAGAGGCAAAAGGAGATGCAAGGTTAGGTAGAGATGAGTGACAAGGGTTAAGAGGTGAAAGGAAAATGTTAGGTAGAATAAGACAAAATAGAAATTTGAAAGCACAGATCCATTTTAATTGGTAATGAATCAAGATTAAATATGTGCACAGATGTGAATGTGTTCTTTTAATAAAAGTACGGGAACTTTATATCAAAAGTAAGGTCTTAGCAATTAATTATATATGCCAGCTCTAGAAATTAGACCATAGTATAAGCTTGATATAAGAGTTTTGATTTTTGATTTAATTATGCAAAGGGGATTTTCATGGTTACTCTGCAAAATTATGTCTAGTAAACATACCTTTGATATTTAGGACTTTATTTGAGGTGATTTGATCGAAAAGGGGGCTCAAGTTCTACTAGACCAATTTTAGGTGATTACAATACTTTCCTCTTTTTGGGCTCAATTTCAAATTTCTCCTTTGTTTGCATCCATTCCCTTATCATATACCACTTATCCTATGCCTAACTTTAATCAAGAAATAATTTTTCCTAACCTTCTTTATGCTAAGTTGACTACTGAACCTAAATGAAAGAAGAAGAATAGTAAAAACCTTGTAAATCTTCCTTTTTGAAAGTATCATGTGTTACAAAATTTAGAAACTCATTGATTATGAGATCATTCACATAACATGTTGCAATGAGTTGATTTTCATCCATGATTACTTTGAATAACATTTAAGTTCCTATTGAATAACATTTAAGGGTTTTTTGTAGCCAAATTTGATAGTGTTAAGGATAGATCTAAGATCCTATGTGAAGATTTCTTCAGATGGGAGGAGGAAAAATTTATGCTTATGGCTAAGCCCTGGCACCCCGATTTCAATCCTTCCTCTGAAGTCTTCAGCAAGACCCCTATTTGGGTTAGGCTCCCTAATCTCCCCCTTCATCTATGGCATGATTCTATCCTTGAGGAAGTGGGTGAGGGTTTGGGGGAGTTCTTGATGTTGGATCATGATTCTTCTAATATTTATCATTCTACCTTTTCTTGTATTTTGGTAGATTTTGATACCTCGTAGGGTCTTCCAGTTGAAATTAAAATTGAATCATCCTTGGGATCTTGGATCTAACAACTTGACTACGAGGGTATTCCTTTTAGGTGCCAAAAATGTTTTAAGACTGGTCATATTGCTTCTCATTTTGGCTCTAATTATAAGAAGAATATATCCTCTCCTTCTCAGTGGAAGGGTGCTTCCATCCAACACTATACAGTCTTGAAAAACTACTCTCACTGTGAGGAGGTTATTCCTATTTTGGGAACTCAGGTGCCTTTTGTGGAGGTGGAAGGCTCATGCCCTATTCTACCTTTTGATGTTCATGTTGGGCTTGTTGAAGCTGCTAGTTCTGATCCTCCTGCTAGTTCTGGACCTATTCTTTCTTCACTGGTTGATGCTAGGTTAACTAATGGAGGTTCTATGGATGCTACTTTTGTCAGCTCTGTTGGTGTCTTGGATGCTAAGAGTTCTAATTCCCCTATCCCACTTGTTGGGACCAAAGCTGGCCATGTGCTAGATGTCCCGTTGGTTGGTTCAACACCTTTATTGGGTGTTGGATCTTTGGTCTTGGATTCATTGTGCTGGCAGAATGAGGCTACTAGAGTTGAAGAAGATTGGACCACAGTTAAAGGTAAACATCCAAAGAGATCCTCCTCTTCTTTTTATATGACCCTTCGGTCCCATAAGAAGGGGTCTAATGAATAGTTGTTAGGGTCTTTCACCTTTGGACTAATGTTTCTCAATGTCCTATCTTGGCATTGTCCTTTTGTTTGTTGTATGGGGTTTATAGCTGGTTTGTTTCTTCTTGGGAGTTCTTAATGTTCTATCTTAAATTTTTCCCTTGTCTAGGGTTTTGAGGCCCCTTCAAAACATGTATTTACCTTAATAAAAAACATTTAAGTTATACATTGCTCCAGGCACCCGCAATGTCTCCTGAACCTCTGTCGCTGCTCCAAGCGCCCCTAGGGCCCCCTCTCTTGTTCCTCCCATTGTCACTGCTACTGCAGCTGGTGCCCCAAGGGCTTCCTCTCCTATTGTTGATGCCTCTGCTTCGGCCATCACTCGGTTTGGTGTTGTGGCTACTTTCACACCTGTGGTCATGGCTCCTATGGTAGGGCCTTCTATGGAGGCCTTGGGCTAGGGTCTCTTGGTTGTCGCCCTTATTCCAGCTTCGGGGAAGATTGCTACTCGCAGTTCTTTCCCTGTGTCCAAAAATATTGTCATGGAACTAGAGGAGGAGACAATATCTGAGATTGATGCTATCGCCTCTATTTTTTCTTTACATGGCCTGATATACAAATTTAAGCATCATTGACCTTGCTTGCGCAATTTAGATTCTTGGATTTCCAAGCATTGATAGCCCCTTATCACTTGTACTATTCATATATTCCCTATGGCTAAGAGTTTTTTTGTTGCTAAATTTGAAAATGTTGTGGATAGAAAAATGATTGTGTAAAAATTTCTTCAGCGGGGATGGTCGCTTCATGGCTAATGTTGAGTCCCTGGCATCCGAACTTCTCCTCATCTTCTGAATCCTTTAATAAGCTGCCCATTTGGGTTAGGGTTCCAAATGTCCCCCCCCCCCCATATTTGGGTTGATTCTCTTCTCGAAACTATGGGGGATGCTCATGTGGATTTTATTTTGGTGGATGAGAAATTGTCTAACTTTCTTCACTCCACTTATGCCCTCATTTTGGTGGATTTGGATATCTCTAATGCTCTTCCTACAATGATCAAACTCTCTACCCCTAATGGTAGAAGTTGGATTCAACATTTGGACTATGAAGGCCTCCCCTTCAGATGCAGAAGATGCTTCAAGACTGGTCATGTTTCTGGTCTTTGTGATCTTAAAAAATTTAATAGGACTGCCTCATGGTGGTAGGGTGTCTCTTCTCAGGTTGTCTCTTCACAACACTATATGGTGGAGAAATTTTCCCCACCCCAAAGCTTTTCGAAGGTGGTTGGAAAGGTGCCTATGTCTTCTCCTCCGCCCCCTGTTTGTTTTGTTCCTACAGCTGGTGCAGCTGTGGTTGTTGTTGCTCCTCCTTCATCAATGTGTGAGAAGATTCCTTCTTTTTTTCCTGTGGGCACGCCCCTTCTGCTGATGTCAGGTCTACTCATTCTGGTTCATTTGTAGGGTTAGCTGTTGGGTTTGCTCCTACTGGTTCTTTTTCTAGAGTTGTACCTCTCTCCGGCTCTCATTCTTAGACGGCTACCTTATTGCAATGTGCTGCCCCCTCTGGGGGGTATGCTTTTTGTTGTTTTGGACTCATTGGATTGGCAGAACGTAGCTACTATGGTTGAAGAAGGTTGGTTCAAGGTTAAAGGTAAAATTTCCAAGATATCTTTGTCATCTTTTGATATGACCCTTTGGTCCCATCAGAAGGGTGCCAAAGGAAAATCCTAATTCTTGGGGCTTTCTTCTGGTTGGGTTTTCTCATAGCTTTGCTTGAGATTTGTTTGTTCTAGGTTGTGGGAGCCCGATGTTAAAACCCCCATCTTGGTTTTGTCCTATTCCATCTTGTGGGTTGTCATGTCTATCCTTTGATTCTTCTTGTTAAGGGTTTTAGGTCCCTTCAAAACTCATTTTTCATAATAAAAAACATTTAAATTCCTGAATAGTGGTAATTTGGAATCACCACTATTTGTGTATGTGTGGGGGAAAATGTGAGATTCACTCCTAAATCCAAATTTCCAATGGAGAGATCCAATTTGATCAACCAAAAGGTTAATACACAATCGAATCAATCTATGAAGAATATGAAAGAGAGAGAGAAACCCTATATTTCCCTATAATTGGATTAAGCTTAAAAATTGAAGTGCAAATACTAACCTTGAATTAGGGCAGATCTAGAAAATGCTAAATTCTGGCTTCTGTATGAACTTTCTAAAGATTTCATGACTTGTTCTGGACTGGGAATGTCGAGGTGGACAAAACCCAAAAATCTTTTCTCCAAATTCACACAGGTTGACTTTAACCTTTTAGAAGGTCAAAGACCACATTATTTATTTGAAGTTTGATTATGATTCTGTTCGCAGATCCTGAAAGATTGCTGAAAAGGGTATCCAAATTCGCTCTCAGATCTGAGATTCCACACCTGTGCCTGCAAGAAAAATAGTTTTGTTGTTTGTTTGGGGGGTTTGCCTTGGTCAAACCCCGGTTTGGAATCAACCTTAATATTGAAATTGAAATAGGAGAATGCTAGCAAGTAGTAGAAATAAATCTAACAATGAAGCTATGCAATTCAATAGATATGCTAATGTATTTGGAATGTAATCAAATATATTGATATGAAAGCTTGAACATAACATGATCAAACCTCCATGATTGTATGCTTGAAATCCACCTTGAGGAAACAATGATATGGATCTTGAAGATGAACAAAGGATCTTGAAGGAAGATCACACCACCATGGTGGCTAGATCTAGGGTTTGAATGATAGATCTTGAATGCTTGAGCCAAATCCCTTCAATAGCTTGAATGCTTGAATCCTTGATCTTCAATGGAGAACTTGGATGAAGAAGAAGACTTGAATACTTGAATGAATGCTTGCTTGATCACCTTGAGAACTTGAGAGCTTGATTGCCAAAACTTGATGATGGAGTCCTATGAAAATGAGAGAGGAAGGCCTCCTTTTATAGTGATCTAGGGCACACTCCTCTAGATGGGCCACCTTAGAGAATTAAATCCCAATTAGGTCCTCACCTTTAGAAAATATAGCTTGATTAAATACAATTAAAGGATTTACCGTTTCGGAGCTCAAAACAGCCGACCCGGAGGCGGAGAAATAATTATCCCAAAAGCTAAATTACTGGAAAATGAGAATTTTAAATCCTGGCAGGAAGAGGTCAAGGTCAAGGTCAACCCTGACCTAGTTAGGGTCAAGGTTGACTTTGACCTCAGACCCTAACTTTGTTAGGTTCTACAACAGAGATCCCAGAGATGCTAGAAACTTAGAAATTGATGTCTGAACAGGACCCAATGTCTGGAATAGACAGAAAATCCCCGGAATGATATGATGAAGGACTAGGAGATCTCATTTTTTAGTCCTACCTAGAAAATGGAGCGATGGAAGAGAGAAAATCAGGAAAGTCCTTAAGGCCTTAACCCTAATTTCACCTAGAATGAAGAAATCAAGTGCAGAGAAGAAATGGAAGACAATGGAGAATGCAAAGATGCCAATCATGACCCTAAACCACTTACTCGGAGGGCTAAATGCTCTTAACATGGAAGTGCTTCCATTTTAAGATGATACAGTTCCTATTATGTTGCTCCACACTATGTGATATTTTCAGTCTCCCCATTGGGGGGCTCATTGTCATTCACAGTGGTACAATTTTAGGTACAAGCGTACTTTGTGAGTAACATAATATTCCTCATCATCCTTATCTTTGTCTCCACACTTGGGGGGCAAGGATAGTTTTTCAATTTATTATCATTTCTAAGGATCCACTTGTCCATTGTTTTAGTGGTATTTGTTTATCATGTGATGTATTTTCTTGTATAGAATTGTTTTTTTATTAAGGATTATACCTTATGCAAGAGGTGTGTATCCTTGATCACAACCTCTTATTTGCTTGTAATTGTATGTCCAAATTAAAAAGTCCCTTACACTAGTACACAAATAACAATATGTGACTAAATAAACTACTAAAATTGCATATAAATGACTAAACTTAGTCACATTACTACTAATAGTTTATTGTTAGTCATTTATAACCTGACCAAATTTATGACTAAACTAGTTTATTCACTTATTTAATCATTTAGTCATTGATTTAATCATTTATTTGGTCCTTTATTTAGTCATCGATTTAGTCATGGTAGTGATTTATTCAGTCATATATTTAGTCAGATATTTAGTCACATTAGGGTACGATGGAATCAAACCACCATCCTCCTACTTATATAGCAAGTGCTCTTCCATTGAGCTAGAACCTTTTCAAGAATAAGCTTCACTCTCATGAAAATAGCTTCAAAATGTCAAGAGGGTTTCTTTCACTATAGCATAAGATTTCATTTTTCTATGGAAGATGCCTTGGCTATGTCAAGTGATCTTTTTAGTGTTACACAAACAACATGTACACTATTTTTTAATTGAAAATATATAATGAAAATATAAAGAAATAAGGATGAGAACATTAAAAAAACAATAGTCATGAAAAGTGCAAGAACAAAAAATCATTGTTATGAAGGAGAAAAAATTTAGAGTGTGAAACAGGAAACATGTGTATGCTATAAATAGAGACACATGAACCATGAAAGTATTGGGCAGCCATTGTTATAACAAAAGACTTCTTATGCAAGTATAAGATAAGTTTCAAGAGAGATTGCTATCATAATTTCATTAAAAAGGGATGCTATTAAAGAACAGTGTTTTAGATGGAAGAAACAATGGTCTAAAATGTTAGAAACAATAATTGTTGTACAAGGTAAAAGTAATAAATGTTTATAAGCATAAAATGTCTGAAAGGTAGCAAAAATCTTAAGTATATTTTCAAGAGAAATTAAAGTGAAAGAACACGAAGGCGTCAATAGATAGGTCCAAATGAATGGATGGAATTTTTTAATGTAAACATTGAGTTTATGACATGAAGGAAGTCGAGAACATGTGGGAAATAAAAACATGTTGTATGAAGACAATGAAAAAAGAATAGAGCAGAAAATCGTAAAATAAGAAGCAACAATTGAATGAAGGGAACACATAAAAAGGAATATGCAAACTCAATGATCAATGATGAAGACATTTCTAACTTGAAGAAATAACTTGGAATGGTAGCGAAAAGGCTCTGTAGTAGTCAAAGAACAAGTTATACCAATTATGTATAAATGCATAAGAACATATTAGTGAAGATAAGGAGATGTAACTACCCTTAAGATTCTAATGATTATTTTGTAAGTATGAGATGTACTCAAAGTTTTAGATTTTAGATCCAATGACCTTTTTTTAGTTATTATATTATTTTATAAAGGGCCATGAATGTTTCAACTCTCATTTACTATGCTAAAGATATTTTTACATCTCTCTTGAAGAGGAAGAGTGATGATTGTTCTAAGAATATGGAACATAAAGTGTTGATTTTGCTTTGATGGAAGTTTCCAAAATTAGAGAGGTAACTAATATCAAACAAGTTTTAGATATCTAATCTTGCTACTTCAGAGAAAATAGTCAAATAAGAAAATTCATCTATCTTTGTCTTTAATATCTCCTCTTTCTCAATCCATAATTTCTTGGACTTTCAGTTTTCAAATTTCAAATTGGTAATCTTCCTTTTGTGTACTTAGGTATCCCATCTTATTTGTCCCATTGCATAGGAGGGCTTGGTAGAGTGTTTTGGATAAGTTTTGAGCAAACGTAAGTTATTGGAATCATCAGTGGCTCTGTTTTGGTAGGGGGTGTTGTTACTAAAATATGTTCTTCAAGCTCTTCCCATCAATAGATATTTAGTTCAAGTTTCTCCCTTAAGTTTCACTAATGATCCAGATTCTCTCTTAAGAAAATTTTCATGTGTTGGTAATTTGGAATCTTCAAAATGGATTTTGATGAAGTGGGATACTATTTGTAGACCGAAGTAAGTGGGTGATCTTTGTTAGGAAAATGTGTCTCTACCTTGCATTTACATGTGGTTATTATTTATAATAAGTTTTCTCTAAAGTTTCCCAAAAGCTTTGGATGGACTAGATAAGCATGAAAGTAAGTTTCACTGCAATATCATGTACAATTTTGAAGATATTAAATTTCTATATTTGAAGTTGCTAAACAAATTTTATGAGTTCAATTTTGAAAGCTTTAGAGGCTCCAAAATAGCCTAAAATATTTTTTGACCAACATAGTGGGGTTAAAACATGATAGAGCAAATTGCGAACTTTCTAGTGCTTCAAATGGTTCATCAATCAAACACTTGGTTTAAAAGTTATGGCTTCTATAAGTTGGGTCTCCTGAAATAGGAAATGTAAAAACATGTTGAACATGTAAATGACCTGTAAAAGTGAGATACACATGTTGGTGTGTGTGTTTGACACACCATACGACGTCTTTGAATGGAGATAAGATGGTCATTGATTTATAACTAATTTTTAGTCCATGGCTTTGTAATACCATTTAAGGGTTTCATGTATTGTATGTCCTATATGTTAGGTACATGAGATGGAAGGTATGTATAAGAGTCTTATAGCTATTCACTTACCTTTGGATCTCATGTTCGTGATACTTTTGCAAAAATATTACTCTATAAGGGTATCATAACATGTTATTTATTTTTTAATAATATATTAGGTGGCTTTTGGAATATGGGGTTTCACTCTTGAAAGGATTTTCCCTCTGTAAATCATTATGTTGTGTTATGCATATTATTTATGTTATTTCTATTAAGTTTCAAGTTTTTACATAACCCTCCTCTCAAGATTAGTGTAGGAAGTTGTTCCGCTAATTAATTTCCTTACAAGTATCAAAGCCTAATCACCCATGGTTTCTGTTGTGAGTTTTTAGATTTTTTGAACTGATCCATATTTGAGTGGGAGCTTGTGTAACAGATACTTTGTGATCATGTTGTAGGAATTTTCAAATGACAATTTTTTTAGGGACAATAGAAGTGACTAAATTTTATGAATACAATTTTTAAATGTGAAAGTTGAAAATTGAGGATCAATTTATAGATCTAGATCTATGAGATGTTGTTTATGAGAATGTAATGAAACCTAAAGATCTAGCTAAGGCTACTAAATATGATGTTATGGACTAAAATGCCAAGTGTCTAATCAGATTGTTCCTTGTAGACTTTTTTCTCATCAATGTCCACGAAGAGACCTTTGCAAAGAAGCTATTGAAGAAGCTTGGTGAGATGTACCATCCCAAATCTTTAGTAAATAATATTTTCTTGAGAAAGATGGATGAGGAGGAGAAATGATTGGTGTCAAGATAGATATTTGGATCTTCCCCTAGATTTGGATTTATTACGCTTCTCATTCTTCTTTTATTTTTCCTTATGTCCTCCATATAAAATTAGGGCCTCCTTTGTACCAATGGATACCTTCCTCCTAATCTCTTTATAAAGAAAAGAACCCATCACATCTTTAGTCTTCAAAATAACAAAAGTATTGACATTTTCCATAAGAAGAGAATCCCACGAATCAAGCAAAGAACAAAGCAATATTTGATATTTCTCCTCCTCGTCCATCTTGACTCCATGCATTAAATTATTTATATTAGAGTGGAGCAGTGGAAACTTGATGGATATTTTCTTGTTTTGCCTACATCTAGGAGGGTTAAGGTGGTGGCACTCATGATCATGATGCGGCATAAAGATTTTAGTGGATATGACTACCGACATCCTCTCTTGGTTTGGGATTCTGGAGCTTGTCAGACAATAGATAGTTTACAGGGCAAACAATCTTTGGACCCAAAAGACTGTCATGTTCCCTTATTTTGGCTCTAACCTTAGGCCAGCCATATATTTAACTTGTGGCAAATTTCATCTTAATGAGGACCTATGTGTAACATGTGGGCCTATTTGCATTTTGGCACCATCTTTTGGACCACTCTTTTGAATTATGTTGAGGTCGACATGTTAATTAATGGAGGTGTGAACTTCATACTTATTCAACTTTTGAAAGTAATTGTAATTATTATCGATCAATTATCTCCTTGTTTGTATTTGCAATTCCAATTAAAATTAGATCTATAATTTGCATTTTCAAAAGTGCAATATCCTCCATAGTCTATCAGATGTGAGTCAATTTTGTTAAGTCTCCATTAAAACAAAATTATAATTTCAAGAACTACTGTTGATTTGAGGGAGACGTGGTATCAATCTAAAAATATCAATATTTTATTCAAGAAGCACAATTGTCCCTTTTTATGGAATGAGTTCAATCACTTTGATGTGCGTAATACTTGCTTCACTTGTTACTTTATATTGTGGAAGGATTTAGACGAATATATCAATAACGCTAATCATGAGGATTAATATATATTATCAGCTAGTCCAACATTTGTATGGTATTCACATAATACCGTAAGTTGGAAGATATATATTTTGTAGTATGTAGACATGATAATTCTAGGACAAATAGCCAACCAGCGGTAATACGAAACCTATGTGAGGGAAAGAAAGTATCGAATATTCCAGGAGTGAAATTTCCTCAGATGATAATCTTCAAGTCCAACCGAATATCCATCTCCAATGGTAAGAGTCTAGAAAGAAGAAAGGGAAATTTGGGTAATATTCTACTAGGGAAATTACATGGATATTTAATCCCATCTCTTGTTTTCTTTACAAAATGACTATGTAAGATGTTAGTGAGGCTAGATTGAAAATTGAGGCTATCAGAGAAGGGCCATATTCAGTGTATCCCCTTATGTATCTATCATTTTCATGAAGAAGGATAATTTGTTTTGAGCATCAGTTAATCAATTACGCATATCTAGTATACATCTTCTAATGATCAATTAACTAGCAACAAAAAATTATGAATTGAAGATCATAAACATAGAGAAATATCTTTTGGGTTGGTTGCACCATTAGAAATAAAAAAAGGAAAAGAGAAAGGGAAAGAAAAAGAAGGGGAAGTGGAAGAGTTATCCTCCTACAATATATTTAAGGTCTAAAATGAAGAAAATGATGCCTCTAATAGATAAGACATATCAAGCCCTTGAGTAATCTTATATGATAAAAGTGGTTATTAAAGATAGAGTAAGGACAATGTTTGGAGCACTATCTCTTCAATAGATCCACCTTAATCAGACTGAATTCATCAATCCTTCTCCATCATTGTATATAAGTTAACCATGGTGGCAACATTTCCATCACCCCTTCTTTTGAAAACACTCATTTCCATCATTCTAGTAGGTTGCCACCAAAGACACCTATTTATACGACTCCAATCTTCTTAAAATCTCAAAAAGATAAAGACTTGTAATACTGGTGGAAAATAAGGTGCTCACTAGTTTATGCATGCAAGCTAGAAACTAGACCTATTTCCCTGTTGATTATATTAAGGAGAGTGGATCCGCTTGGCTCAACCCAAAATCTGATTGAAAAGGATTTAGTGCAAGGTGGATCTAACGGTCCTTGATTGAGTTGAAAATGAACTATTGAAAGATGTGAATTGAATGCTAGATCTAGGGTCAAATATGATAAACTGGGAGTGCATGTCTTATAACATATACATAGATGTGGATTATGGATTTTGGAATAGTAGTCTTGGGTGCCTTTGACTTGGGATGTTCAATGTCAGCGAAAATTGTGCTTTTCAGATTAGGATGTTGCTCAAAACCTTCCTCCAAAGTTTTTCCAAAAAAGTGCCAGATACTAGTGGGAAAGTTTGCCATTGACCCTACCCTTTTGCCTCTACAAAAGCTCAATGTGTAGGTCTCCATTCACTCATTTTGATTCTAGATGTGTCTTCAGATCTTGAAGCCTATACATACAAAAGGGAGAAATTGTTGGGTTGATATGGGTTTTCTTAAGTCAAACCCTAGTTTTGGAATTAACCTTGAGTTGAAATGTAATTGAACAAATACCTTAAAAGAGAAGAGGCTTGTTTTGAAATTGAAATGCTGAAATGAAATGTTATACCTTCACGAGTTTCTTTTGTGTTGAATTCTTCATGAAAAGGTTGATGTTGACATGCATAGATGACTTCACAATTATTTGATCATGGATGCCATAAATTTGAGCTTTACTTCTTTAAAACCTTGATGATGCTCAATTGCTTTCTCAATGATAGGAGAGGATATGTGATGTGATTGTGAATATGAGATGTCTCAAATGAAGGGGTTAGGCTTTCTTTTATACCTCTCATGAAACATTTGAATTTTTCGAATCTACACATTTTGACCATTAGAGGGTCCAAAATTAAGCCCTTTTTAGAAGGTCAAGGGTGCCCCAGACGCCATTGACCAGGTCAAGGATGCCCAATGTGCCATTGACTAGCTAATCGGGGCTAGATCAAGGACCAGCAACTCATAGATAAATAAACTTGTAGAAATTAAGTCGACGTGAACATAATCAAACATGATCAGGCATTTAGGCTGGAAACATTAAAATGATGCCTAAGTAAGCACGAAATTGTATGGGCATATAATTTATGATGCTACATTTAGTCCCCACTTTAGAGGG
The DNA here is from genome assembly GCA_027943335.1 of Chamaecyparis obtusa. NCBI lineage: Eukaryota > Viridiplantae > Streptophyta > Pinopsida > Cupressales > Cupressaceae > Chamaecyparis > Chamaecyparis obtusa. The sequence goes on from BSBK01000337.1 coordinate 85,491, forward strand.
AGTATGAACCTGTGTTCATACTCTTAGGGCCCATTTGGTTGCTGGAATTAATCTGGAATAGGAAAACGGGAATAGGAAAATTGGCATAAGTTAATTCCAATTTTGGTCTAAAATGAGAATTAATTTGATTCCTTAAAAAACTTGGAATCCGATTAATTCTAATTTTGGACCAAAATTGGAATCCGATTAGTGAAGTACAAAGTAGCATTTAAGAATTCAAGATATTAAAAAGGCAAGAAATACCAAGCCCCCATAGACTTAGGGTCTTATCAATATAATATCAAGATACAAGGAGCAACACATGAATATAAGAGAAAGTGTGACTATGCTGGCCTAGTAAGGTTGTGATTATTATGAGTCATATAGAGGACCGGTGCAAAATATTACAAAGCAAAATACACAATTTGCAAAGTAACATAAAAAAAATTGGGAAAATTAAACTTAGATTAAGGTAGGGAAGCCCATTGTTATTGGAAGGATGAAACATTTTGAGTTAAATTGTTGATAATGGCTTCAGTGGATGAGTTGGTGTTGGACATGTTGGATGATGAAGGTAAACAATTGTGGTAGGTAGGTGGACCGTTGGAGTAAGGTGGAATAAAGGAGTAGAAATGTAGAACATTATGTTAGGTATGTAAAGGAGATGATTGAAAATAAATGGAAGGCTAACATAAGGAGTTACATAGAAGTATTGATTGATAGGTTATCCCTCACGACTAAAATGTGCAGGATTAACATTTTGTGTAGAGGTAGCCATAATAAAAGATGCATATGTACACAGAAATGGAATGCTCAACTTAATTTGTAGGATAAGATTACTTAAGCACTTTGGTACAACTTTTCATGGACATAATATTTCAACAATATGAACAATGCCACACAGCACTTCCAAACTATGTTCATCACTTTGAAACATTCTCCTCAATCCTTCAACCAAAGGGATTGCCTCACTATTCAAGTGTTCTTGACCCATCCATTGTTGAAGCTTATCCAACTCAAGGTCAAGTTTCTCCAATTGGTCACTAGATACTTGAGTTAAAGACAACCACTCAGGGTTTCAGCTCAGACTGTCGCATAATAGCATTTGTGACATAATAGATCACCATGTCACTAGAAGCATCAACGTTTCAGATCACACTCTACTCAGAGTGTGACATAATGGCATCTGTCACCCTCTTTACTTATAATTCAAATCATAACCACTAAATTCAACCAAAATATTTTTTTTGTACTATAGGCAATAGATCTGCTCAGGGAACATTTATATGATTCTTCTACGGTAGGAAGAAAAGGCGTGCTACCCAACAGGTTATGCACCTTATAACACAGGACAAATGGTCTCAGAAATCAAACAAATCTCAAAGGCATGAGATCTGTCAACTGGCTTTTGAGGTTCCTAAAGCCCCTCGCTACTCTCCGTGTCTATGTTTTTATATTATTAATATAATGTTTCAGGTCGTTTCACTGTTTATTTAATAGTTTAAAAAATTAAAAAACTTTACAAAAATCACTACTGATAAAATGATCACATGATATGTCCAAGGAACCTTAGCTGTTGTACCCTTTTCCCCTAAGATTCTTTGACAAATATTGGACTACTACTTAGAATAGAGTCCCATGTAGTAATAACATAATAAAAACTTGCAACATTCCCTAAGCAATTTGGGACGACTAGCCATCCTCAAGACACCGGAGGACATCCTAACATCCCCCATCTGTCACAAGGTTGATCTGGACTAGGTGGCTGCCCCTAGACCCCTCAAGGAGTGGAATCTATAAGTCTAACCAATAACAGACCAAAGATGGATCATGATCACAAAATCTACAGAATACATATCCCCTGGTGCAAATATCTACATCTTCACAATCAAAGCCACAATCAAGGTTTATCTCATAGACAAAGTTGCCATACTACAGTCATTATACTGCTGAATACAATTAAATCATAGTTGCCATGAAATACCAATTTTATTATGCAAATATGTCTTTGCACAAACAACTCATCTTTTACCATCCCATCTAAAGGTCAAATTGGAACATAACCAGTTATCCTTTTACTTAACTATTCCTCTTTATTAATGAGTTTGACAGTAAACATGCACTCTTGCAGGTTTCAGGAAAACCCAGTAGTAAATCTCACTTGAATATACACACAAGTCAGACATGTCTTTGTAAATTCATGGTCATATGTATATATATAGAACGTCATAGTTCCTATTCAATTATCCATGGCCACAATGGTTCTATAATGTTTATGATGAATGCTTTATCAATGTTACCATATGAAAATTTGAAATTTCATTATATTTTTTGAAAAAATTTCTTTTTTTTAAAAGGTCGTTGCTGCCTACCATCCCCATCCCAAAAAACTTGGGGAAGCATAGTAAAAAACTAGTTCTCTAGATGTGACAAAAAACAGTGCAATGACAGAGAAAGAACCAACACTATTACTCAGTTTGACATATATAAAGGAAATAAGCAGCTATTTTTATCTCTCTGACAAAAATACTCAACCATAACAACAAAAAACTGATACTCTTTTTTCATTGAAAAACCAAGTTTACAATGCAATAATGTCAGAACGTAAAAAAGCCTTGATCATTCTTTCAACTTCTACAAAAGCATAATCAGTAATAAATTTAAAATTCAAACACCAAAAACTTCATAACAAGAAACTTCGGTATTGTATTGCTCAGTTCTGTCTCACTTACAGTGATTTTTATATATATTATATATAAAATAATTGCCCGAGGAGCTTATTAATTATTCCCCTGATGCATCCTAGAAAAAAAGCCATGAAAAAGATCTTTTCACGAAGGAGAAAGTTCTAGATGGGAGCTGCCAGATCAATATCCATCAATAACAAAACCCCTGTTGCACTTCAGAAGCTTTAAAAAGACACTCATCTTCTATTTTGCATCTTTGGAAAGAAAGCTGTTATCTTTGATTGGCCGAGCATTGCAAAGTGGGTCCGCAGAATCGCCACGTTCAAATACTGCTGCAGCCCCCATTCCAGTCCCTAACAGCAGTACCAGAAACCAAAAAAAAATCAATAATAAGTTAATTATGAAATAGAATGATTCCCTCACTTAAAATGGAGTCACATGCTCCAATTTATTTTTTGTTAGTGGCATCAAGAAAAGTTTCAAATGTAAATCAGGATTCAATAGAATCTCCAAAAATGAAGAGGAACCACAACTTTAGGAGAGACAGAAGTTAAGAGGTGGGGGAGAAAGCAGAGAAGGCAGAGAAGAGGCAATGAAGTCTGGAAATTTGTAGCATGTACTGAATATTTGTAAGAAGCTTTGTTGCCAAATGGATAGTAATCAATGGTGAAATATTTTTCAGATAGTTGTACATTTTTTAAATCCTTAAAACTAAATCCTAGAGAACGAAAGCTTATAATTCAAGGGGCCACATTTCTGTAAATAGCTCTGCATTTTGCTGCGCAGTATCTGCTGATAAATTTCTGGCACGCAAACTCCCTACCATTCCCTCCCCCTCCATGGAACTACTACGTTTAAAAATATGTAAAACAATTTCATCATTCAAATTGAAAATAATATGAGTATGTTCTTACCTATACACATTGAGATAACTCCAAACCTGCAGTCTTTGCCACGGCGTTTCATTTCATGCAGCAATGTTGCTACAGAGCGAGCCCCTAAAGACCATGATATAAAGATTAATGTTGCAAATTTTTAACAGAAATCTAGTAACAAACCCTACCCAGTGAAATTAAAAATTTCTGTCAAACTTAAAACAGTGTATTTCTGATGGATAAAATAAAGTTTGTGTATTAACCATTAAGGCTTCATATATCTACAAATGCACGCACACAGGTGCACAGCAACACGAAAAATTATTTTAATTAGCCAAAACGAATAGATTTGTGAAGATTGGCATTTCATTGTAGACTACATGAATTGTTATTATTATTACCATAGCATTCATCTGCTCCCTAATAATGTCATTGCACAAAAGGATAACAGAACCAAGATAAAATTTTGGAATCGATTTCAAAAACTTTATCTTCACAATTTAATTGCATCTCAAACATATCTGTGTGAATAAAACCTAGCTTAATTTCATTAAAATTTCAAGAAAGGTCATTCTATTACCTGTGGCTCCAAGGGGATGACCAATAGCAAGAGCTCCTCCATTAACATTCACCTTTTCAGGGTCCAGTTCCAATTTTTGGCAACAATATGTGTATTGAGAGGCAAAAGCCTAGCAAAAAAATTGCGTATACATGGCAAAGCAAGTTATAGTCAGCAAAGGGTATGCTTCAATAAATTGAATGATCAGATTTTTAAGTTCCAACTTGTCATGTTTTACCTCATTTATTTCAAAGAGATCAATATCACCAACTTCTAAACCAGCAGCCTTTACTGCTGCTGGAATCGCAACAGCTGGACCAACTCCCATAACAGCCGGGTCCACTCCAACAGCAACAAAACTCCTAGAAAACATATGTTCCAAAGTAATTAATTTAGGACAAAGTGAAATGGAATTAATTTCAACCATGATGGTAGTAATTCATAATTAAATTGGCATTTGAAACCTGAAAACACCCAGAATAGGTAAACCCTTTTGCATGGCCAATGACCTCTTCATGAGCAGTACAGCACCAGCTCCATCACTGACTTGGCTGGAATTTCCTGCATGGTTTGCATCAAGAGTTTTATTTAAATGAAGTGGATAAAAAGTACACAAAGACAGTCTAAAATCTTAGCAAAGCTAAAAAGCCTGTAATCTATTACAACATCCAACTTTTCAATATAAACAATGGATGAAAAATCCGATCTTAACAAAACTATACAAAAGGAAATAACATACCAGCAGTGGTGCTGCCATCCTTCTTGAATACAGGTCTGAGCTTTGCTAGATCAGACAACGATGCATTGGGACGAAAACCATCATCAACAGAAATTGTCACATGTTTTTCATCTCCAGTTTTAGGATCAACAAGCTTAAGCATAAATAAGAACCACAGCATGGATCATGTCAACATCTTTATATGTAAACCATTTCAACCACAAGACTGCACAGCTTAGAAAACATTAATCTTTTTTACCTTAGTTTCAATCGGGATAATTTCATCTTTGAACTTTCCCGCAGCTGTTGCTGCTGCAGCCTTCCTATGAGATTCAACCTGAATAAAAATATTGTCATTACCACTCATATTATGTCCGCCATGTTTCTTTAACTCAATAGGTTCTTATATGATACAAGAGCTTTGACATAAATCAAATATTAAACCCTCAAAATATATTGCATACTGCTGCCTTGTCCTGCTCCTGACGTGAAATTCCATAACGACCAGCCACATTTTCTGAGGTGATACCCATGGGAAGAAGGCAATCTTGTGCTTGCTTTTGGGTTTCAACCTGTTGCGAGGCACTAAATCAACAACCACAAAGAGGATAAACAGAGACATGAAAATGCAATAGTTAAAAAAACAACAGCCTTCTCTTTACAGTTCAGTTTTAGTTATTTCAATTGTTACCCTTGGATTAACAGAGCCTTCCCAAGCCATAGGATTGACAGTCATAGACTCCAACCCTGCACCAATACCTAAAGAAGACACATGCCAAAATAAGAACCATGTTTCAATTCAACGCCACCATTATAATAAACTGAAAGAAATCAAATGTATATACCAATATCATAAAATCCAGCTTTTATTGCAGCCACGACATCTGCAACTGCTTGAAGGCCTGAAGAGCATTGTCTGTTAACAGTCCTAACGGGTACAGTCTCTGAAGGCATGACAAAGTAAGAAACAGCATATAAATGTCAGAAAAACTCACCCATCTCATGACAAAATTGACTTGAAAAAGTAGCAGCATAAAAATACCTGGTAATCCAGCATAGAAAGAAGCCATCCTGCATTCACTGGCTCTTTGAGAACCAGGGGCAAGAACAGTTCCTACAACAATATCACCAACTTCATTTGGACTTACTCCAGTTTTGTCAATCACCGCCTGCATGAAGATCAACAACATTCAGAGACAAATTCCATCGTCTTCATGATTTAGGCACAATAATGATTAAAACTGAATTTTTTTTTAACTGTCCATTCATGTTTTTATATGCCATGTGGTGTCAAATGAGAGCATCAAGCCAAATATTAAGATAGCTCTTATTCCAGACCTTTAAAACAGGGGCAAGCAAGTCTTCAGGAAAAGTATCTTTAAAACCTCCGCGCTTAGCCTTACATATAGGTGTGCGATATGCGCTGCAGAAATAATCATCAATACCACATAGATTAGGTGTTGATCAGAAAATCAACAAGAATTCAACAAAGAAGATGATTACAAGGCGTTGTAACGAATAAAATGAACAAAAAATCTATACTTAAGAGTCGAAGACTGAAGAAATGTGAGTAATCAAAGCTTACAAAAAAGCCATAAATAAGCACAAAAAGGCACCAACTTACGCAACAATTACAACATCATCACCAAATAGACCAGTTCGATGATAGGCAGCACTGTCTCCAGCGGCACATACTGTAGCCTGTTAAAAGAGAAACAAGGCAGTCATCAAATTTACCTTTATACTAAAACCTATGTATGAGACCTCAGAAACAATGAATTGTCCAGTACAAAAAAATTGTTTGAATTGCCATTTCTCTTTCACAGTGAGTGTGAGAAATACAAAATTGAAAACTGTGTCAAACCATCACCGAAAATCTTAAATGTAAGGGGTGAATGGAGAGCTTAACAATTCCTATTCATAGGATGTAGACCCCCAACCTTTGAGACTAAAAAAGAGTCTTTGGCAAGGTGCACACTTACATTTGTTTAGTGCTTGTATATATGTAAATACACATGCATGGCATTAAAGAAACAGAGGCGTACAGATATATAGACCAGAGCAGAGAACCCAATGCCATATAAAATATCCACAAACCCTCTCAAAATAAAATGACCTGAATTCATCAGTCTTAATTAATTCCAAGCATAGAGCATCCAATGTCTTTGATCAAAGGATTCCTCAACGATTCCTTAAATGGACAAATTTCTGAAACCATAAATGTGGAGAATCTTATACAAGAAACAAAAGAAAAAGATAGGCATCTACAAATTTTTCCTTTCCCCATAGAAAAAGATAACTCCATCATCCATCCTTTATTCAAATTCAGACATACAAAATATAAATGCTCACTTCATGACAGTGTCAACCACAAGCTAGTAACATCGCAAACCCTGAACATCAAAACAATCTCCAATACACAACAAAAATGCATGTCCAATGGGCATGAGAAATGAATAAAGTTGTAGTGTTGTCATAGTGAAGACCTGGATTCAAATCCTTAAAGGAACGACTGAGCTGGCCCCTGTTGTGCAGTAGATGCATCAAGAATAATTGTTCAAGAAAATGAATGTGACTTAGAGAGGCCATTATACCCTAAATTGACCAACTAAACTCACAACCCAAAAAAAAAAATCCACTTGAGGTCTTATTTCATGAATCATAAACCACCTATGAATTCATGTACAAGAGTATTTAAGCTAACAAAATTCAGGAAATCCAGACATGCTTTATAATCCCCTAAAACATTAGATTAAGATCACGAAGTTCAAACATATTATCTTATATATAATATAATAAACAAAACCTTACTAAATTTTGGGATGACACTTGATATAATTTCTCTATGTATTTTACATCTATGATTTTCTCTTAAGTGTTGATGCAGATAGAAGTGGAAATTAATAAAGTTACACTTGCAGTTGTTCACCTATAGATTCTTCATGACCACTAGGGATATGAACATTGTATTATAATTTATTGAAGATAGTAGTTTTCCACAATCCATTATATTGCATACTGTGTTTTTTGGAAATGATTGTGTTCCAATTTTTGCATCATTTCCAGAGAACACAGTATGCATTATAATTTATTGCTCAAATACCACTGACGTCGCCTTCCAGCAAAACTCAGTCTCCTCCTGAAGGAGGTTGACATTGATAAAAGTAGGAGGAGTCATAATGCTCATGGGAATTCTCATGACTCTCGTGCCTCTCAATTGCTTGATCTCAAACCTCCCATCAGCCTTCGGCTTCTCCTCACCCCATGAGAGAGTTGCCTATGGTTGGTCAAACGGCAGCAAATTTCTTTGTCTTGCATTGGACTATTTTCCTCCTAGGACTGCTGATCAAACCTCTAGATGATGAACAATCTAATCTTACAGGCTGGGAGCCTACCCAGATGCTTAGAATAATCTCGATGTTTGAAAGCAAGATGAACACGAACTGCGTCTTGTTACAGAATCAATAACTCTTGCTGTTAAGCATTTTTGCATTTTTTTATAGATATATTGTTTAAGGCTCTGACTTGCATAGACCATTGGGTGTGACTTTTTCGCGCACGGAAAAACTTTAGACTTCATACAATTAATTTAAATAGTATTAATTCATCAAAACAAAAAAGTTGCTGGATGCTTGTTTGGATCACAACGATACCCAGCTAATCCGGCAGGCCATGATCAAAGTGGCAAGGCAAAGGGATCGGCATGACAATAACATGGATTGAACCCCTGCTAAACCTGCTCCCTGTATCAAGAAGAGGCCGGGTAGAAGTCTGTGAATTTGCTAAACTGACAATAACAGAAATCCCTAGCACAGTTACCCAATTCTGGCTGTCATCCTGGGTGAATTGGACAGTACAAACACCTGGGTGGATTTGACTGAACACAAATCTGGGCAAGAGGGCAATTTAACAAACCAAAAAGAAAATCGAATGGCCCCAATTTAGTGGAGGTACGAAGATTAAAATTTCATAGGAACCCTGAAAATCTGGATTGAAACCCAGCAGATTAAAAGAATTATAAAACTTAGGAGCTAGATTCTGAAACATACCACCAGATCAGTTGAAGCCTTGGGAGCGGTAACAGGTCTGAGATGATTCAACAACACATTCTGTCTGATGCGTACTTTCTCCATCTCCATTGAAAATAGCCTTCTGCGAAGAAGAAAAAAGGTGAGAAGGATAAAATACTTCCTCAACAACCTAAGCTGGAAGGAATCGAAATTCAGACACCGACAGGTAGATGAAAACTATAATCCTGAACCTACCGATCTGAGATTTATTTATACACGTTTGATGGAACAGTTTTTCTATTCTTAGATATCTGATCCTTTATCCATGCTTTTGTATTACGTCACATCTTCATCGCAATTGGCTTGAATTTTGGTGGGTTTATATGCCTACGCAGGCAATAATTAATATCGGTTGGAAGATTGGAGAGAAATCTGGTTTTACACAAAATCGAGACAATTTCGGTAAAACTGCCTAAATTCGACCGTCTTCCGATTTAACTTTACAACTATTTTATTTCCCACATAAAGGGACAAAAAAAAATCAACTATTTTATTTATTTCTTATTTAAATGGACGCATAATGTTTATTGTTTTTTTATTAATAAAACAATAATACAAGGGTGCTAACTCTTACAAAGCAATAGTCTAAAGGGCATACAAATTGGGCAAGGTTAGACCAAATACATTAGCAACAAAAAGGAACACACAACAAACCAATGAAGGAACACTGAGAGAATCGACCAACAGGCCAAGCAGTGGCGATTAACAACAAAGGACCAACAACAAAAACACAAAATCTTCTAAAGAGTAGAACCAAAGGATCGGGCAATGCTAGGGTCTAGGACAACACCCAACACTACGCAGAACCCTATTCTAGTCCTCCTTAAGGAAGTTGAGGAGCTCATGAAGATTATCTCATTCGTCATTCTTAATACATTTTGTTGTAAGAGGCGTAGTGTAGTGACACCGTCATACATCACTTTGCATCCAAACCAGGCTATACTTCTCATTGACCTCTCCAAATCAAAAAATCGGTTCATTAGGAAGTTGACCTTTTTATTCAACATCTTAACCTCCCCGAGACACCCAACATAGCCCTTAAAAGTAGTATTGGCATCATCATGTTCCTGAGTCTCCACATCAATAGCCTTCAAACTATCTGTTGACACTTGTAAAATTTTCAATTTTACATAATCATTAGAAGTAAGTCATAAGTGTATAGTAAAGAATAGTTATTGTGGGTTTGTATGTACAGGAATTGTAGATGATATCCAGTCAGGAGGACGTTGAAAATTGTCATAGAATGGTCCTGAGGATGGCACATCAGTAACCCTAACAGTGAAGAACCTATTATCATTGGTCTATCATTTGTTCAAGATGCATAAAATGATAAAACATAGCATATCAACATAAGTTTGGGTGATAAAATGTAAAATATGAACTATCAGCATAGTAATACTGATGAATGGTCAATTATCGACATAATTAGAGAATGTAAAAGAGACACCTGAATTTTTATTGGCATTGGTTATACTGATAAGGTAAATAAGTCGCAAAAGAAGGATGGATATGTCATTATAAGTTGTAGTGATAAAGGAGGATTCATCGGTATTAGATATCTCGACAAAACTATCAGTGGGGGTTTTCAAAGTGGAAAAGGAGCAAAAGAGATATACAGATCTCCAATAGAGTAATGAAAAACAAGGTTGGGAAAATATAGTCTCTAGAATGGATGAAATCTTGGCCTATGGTTTTGATAAATTTTTGGGAGAAAAGCCAGTAACGGGATTGGATGAAAATGCATTGTTTTCATTGAAAGTGAACACAAGCTAGAGAAATGAAATTTTTGAGGAAGGAATTGAGGTATCTACAGAATTCCTGAAGGAATTAAAATGTATACATGAGATAATGGACAATGATCTCAAAAGCCATAGACTTGCAGATAACAGACAATGTGTCTAATCTGGATTGAAAAGCATAACAAGTTAGTAACTGCTTGGAAGAAAAGATGAAAGACCAGAAAAATACCAAAGATATCACGATCAAAGACTTCATTAGGATCGAGAGAATTGATTCTTTGCTGATTATGGAGAATGATCATCTGAGGATGCACAGGAAAAATTTAGAAGAAGTACGAAGAGGTAAAGATATCTGGATAGAGAGGATCAAGATAGTTGGTTTTCCTAGTCATCCACTACTAACTACTTTTGCGGTGACTTTTTAGGAGTGGAGCGTAATGCATCTAGTCAAGAAAGCTTCAAAGCACCCAACCGTTTCTTCTGTAAATTGAACCTTGCCAAAGATAGTTTATTTGGTTGAATAGTTTAAGGGTCTAGTTAAATTTAGTTTCTAAAGGGGGGTAGTTTCCTTAACTCCGGATGAAGTTAGTTTTTAAAACTAATTTAGCCCTACGTGGCTATATATTTTGATTTGCTTGACCCTGTGAGGGTCAATTCTCTAATGATTGGAACAACACTACTATACTTTGAACTATTTTTAAGTATGTTGCTTTAAATACTGTTAAGACTTTATAGTGTTGATGTAATATCAATCGATTTATATCATATTTTTGTGACTTCTTTGATCAGTTAGTTAGATTAGACATATATTTTTGGTTTTAGTTGGAATCAGATTGTATGTAACATGATCTGTGGATGCACTATTAAATTCTTTCAATAATTTTTATATGATGTTCAAATCTGACAGTCGATCATAGTAGCAATTTTATCAATCTTTAGTCAGTTGACTTATTATTGAATCTGTTAATATCAATATATGATATTCCTTTATAAGCTTGTAATGGAATATTGTTTTCCCTTTAGTACTTTCTGGTGAAAAGTATCTTATGCAATCATTTTTTTGAAATAAAGGAGCGAAAAGGTTAATCATTTCACCCTCTAAATCTTTGGTAGTTTTGGTTTTGGCTTGAAAAGCCTTACTTAGATTTGCCAGATACGCAACACTCTCCTTGGTTACAACATCGATCTAGTCACCAAACTGTTTAGACACAAACAACATCGATCCAAGAATTTTTGATTCTCAGGAGATTTTATATCAATGCTCAGGGGCATCTCATGCAGGGATTGCGGGGTCGAATTCTAAATGGCTTGTATGTATTAAGACAATTACTTCAGAGACTACTCGAGCTCTCTTTTATCCTTGGCATCCTTCCAGATCCTATGAGTGATTTTGTTACTACTCGACTCAAATACCTTCACATCTGCAGCTCTTGTTGCTTTCCCAAGGTCAATATTTTTAACTTTAAAGTCTTGCAAAGTTACCTCTTCGTTAGACTTGTTTATGGTTGGGGTGAAAACATTGGCCATCCAAAATCTCGTGTCTTCATCCAAATCCAAAAGTGCTTCAACTTTTGGCTTCTTTATTTTAGGTGTCTTGCCCAGATACTTGCTAACCATGTCACTGACCAGGGTTGACACTGGAACAATACTCTGTTTCTTGTTCACTGATAATTCAAGCCAGTTTGGTGCCTTTGCACTACTCTTTGCCAGAGGAGTTTGGAAATCTAAAGGATTACCCAATGTCTGGGATCCTTGTACATCTACCCCTTCTACTGCTTGACTTTCTTCAACCATTGGGGTCTTCTCAGAAGTAGCCATGACTAGTTTAGTTTGTTCTATCTTTTCCTTCTCTGCCAGTTCCAAATCAATCATGATGCAGGGTGATTCAATGGGCTTAGGCTTCTTCTTACTCTAGGAACAATGAAAGAAAATATGAAAGACCAGAAAAATACCAAAGACATCGCGATCAAAGATGTCATCAAGATTAGGATAATTGATTCTTTGTTGATTATGGGGAACAATCATCTAAGGATGCAAATGTAGAAGCTAGAATAAGTATGAATAGGTAAAGATATTTGGACAGAGAGGATTAAGATAGTTGGTTTGCCTAGTCAGTAGCTACTAACTACTTTCGCTGTGACTTTTCAAGAGTGGAGCGTAATATAGCCAATCAAGAAAGCTCCAAAGCACCTGACCGTTTCTTCTGCAAACTGAACCTTGCCAAAGATAGTTTATTTAGTTGAATAGTTTAAGGGTCTAGTTAAATTTAGTTTCTAAAGGGGGGGTAGTTTCCTTAACTCTAGTTGAAGTTAGTTTTTACAAATGATTTAGCCCTGTGTGGCTATATCTTTTGATTTTCTCAACTCTGTGAGGGTTGATTCTCTGGTGATTAGAACAACATTACTATACTTTGAACTATTTTTAAGTATGTTGATTTAAATACTGTTTATAAGACTTTATAGTGTTGAATATAATATCAATCGATTTATATCAGATTTTTGTGACTTCTCTGATCAATTGATTAGATTAGGCATATATTTTTGGTTTCAGTTGGAATAAGATTGTATGTAACATGATCTGTGGATGCACTATTAAATTCTTTCATTAATTTTTATATGATGTTCAAATTTGGCAGTCGATCATAGCAACAATTTTATCAATCTTTAGTTAGTTGGCTATAGGGAGGGAGGATATTTTTTTAATGTTAAATGTAACAAGAAATAGGAGGAAGTAGGAAGATTTTTATTTTCTGAGTAGCTTGATGAAGATTCAAGGGTAGAAATAATTTGTGTTGTTTTTATTGTGTATTTGGAAATAAAGAGGGATTTTTACATCAGATATGTAGGTCTAAGTATTTCTTTCTCTTCTTGAGTTTAATCATTTGGTTATCTCATTCACATTTTAGAGTACCATCTTGTATCAATTCAAGTGTATGAGTGTATAATGAATCAATTGGTTTTTTTGAACTTATATTTTAGTGATTAAAATATTTAATCTTCATTTTATTTCTCTGTGATTGGGAAAGATTGTACAAATGATCAGTTGGTCATTTATCTATTTTTCTCTGAATCTTTCAAGTTATTATCAAATTCATTTTATAGTGATGAATGAATGTCAGTAGCCTTTGTGTCTTCGAGTTAAAGACATAATCAGTTTTTAATTCCTTGAATATCTTTTGGAGTGAGTTGTACCTCTCAATTAATATGAGAGCTATCAATCTCATGATAGTCTTTCCAACTACTAGTTGAATTTGTTCTTCGTTTGGGGCATCTAAGTCATTATTTATCATTCCTTTTGAAGGAAAAATCTATTAACTAACATTATACTCCCCATATATATATATATATATATATATATATATATATATATATATATATATATATATATATATACACACACACACACACACACACACACACACACACACAATTTTTCTATCTACTTCTCCCCCTTTGAAATCAATGACAAAGATACGGTAAAAAGGTGTATATACATGACAAAAAATTTCTTCTTACCTTCATCCTTCAAGGTTGTGAGATTTTTGGTGGTGGTTGGATGAATCCCATCAGTTGCATGCAATCCACAAATCTGGTCTTCAAATTTGGAAATTTTGTATCCCAAGAGTTCTTCATTGTTAACCCTTTTCCAAGTGACCCACATAGTCCATATGTTGTCACTTCTACTACTGTCAAATTTACAAATTGAAATTTCCCAAAAGTTGTCCATGCTAGTATCAATTCATCAAGTTCTTTCTGCAGTAGGTCAATTTTGGTAGATAATTGGCCTCTGAATAGGCTGAATCTCTTTAATAACATGTCCTTGTTTTTATGGAGAGTAGTTAACTGTTCATATGCTTGGTTGAACTTATTTTCCTCATCAATTATCCTTACCTCATTGTTCTTTATATGCTTAGCCATATCATTTATTTCCTTTTCTTTGCCTGCAATGGTCTTTGTTGTTCTGAAAATATGTTTGTGTGAATTCTGAATCTTATATCTTTTATGCATTTGTCTAAATGTTCCAAGTCTTTCTTGATGTTCTCATTTAGCTTATTGAACAACTATGCTTCATATTTTGTTTGTGCTACTGTCTTTGCTGTTTCTTTTAGTGAAGGAAATTGTGCATTGAATTCTTTAATGAATTTCTCTAATCTCTTCTCCTTCTCATGCTCAACAAAATGAATTTGGTATGGTAATGTTTTCTATAGCCTATCAAGTGCTAGATTTACACATTTATCTCCAAGTTATGTTTTTATTTTTATTTCCTCAATTCCTTTTGAAAATGAAAGTGTTGATAATTGCATATACTTTAAAGGATCTGTCATTCCTTTGAGTAGATCTAAAAGATCATCATGTGATGAAGATGTATCTACTTTCTCTTTACCTTTATCTGATTGCACTGGAATGATTTACTTTGCTTGCTTTGTTTCTTCCTTCTTCTATTTTGTACTTTCCTCTTGTATCTCTGACTATTTTTATACTGTGGGAGGTGTGGTAGAGGGTGTTTGAGAAGCAAGTTGCTGCTATACCTCACTTCATTGAGTATTTACTTTCTCCTTATTCTTCTCTACCGAATGGTCAAGTTCATTGATTTGCATATCCCCACCCAAATGGTCAACATCATGTGCTTGGTCTTGAAATGGGTTTGCTTTATCATTAACAAGATCCAATATAATCTCAACTCCTTCAATAATTAAATCTGGTCACTTACTAGTACTTGGATGCTCATCCTTTGTAGGTATTTGAATTGAATCTTCAGCCACTTTCTTCAATGCATCTTTATCTATTTATTTTGTCTCTCCAATGATTTCAATGTATATCCCAACATGAATAGATTCATTCTTTTCTTGCTTCTTAAGGAGTTATCCATGATGCAAAGTACCATTTTTAATTGATCTTCTCAAATATTAGGGCTAAGTTTCCTTACTACATCATTTCTTAACTTTAAATCCTCCTCCTTTTCTCTATCCTTCCTCACTTCTAATCTATCATACAGTTCTTTAGGTATGCTGCCCTAAATTTCTATGAGTGCTCTCAATTTGTATTCTAAAAGGTATGTCAACATTGTGATTTCTAAGGCTACCTTATGATCAAGATGATATCTATCAAAGAATTTCAATTAATCAAGATTACCTTCTTTGAGTATTCTATTATTCAATCTCCCAAGGTCAGGTTTCCAACCTTTCCTTCTGCCAGTAGAAGGTGTTTTCTATTCTGCAACATTTTCTTTCTTCTTCTCTTCTTTGACTTGTTCAATTTTCTATTCAACTTTATCTTCCTCTTCTTTTGATTCTTCTTGATCTGAGTTCTTAGATTGAATTACCTAGGGCTTCTTTGATGTGGGTTTTTGTGCCATATTCTTTTGTCTCTTAGGTCTTCTAGGAGAGGTAATAACTAGTTCTTATAGACATCAAAAAATGGGCAAGTTCTTTTAAATCACAAAATTGCAAAATCTTATCAAAATGCACTAATTTTCATAAAAAATGGATCAAATCAAATTCAAAATGGACATTTATTAAATCAAATTGGACAAAATCAATTAAATCAAAGGAAAAATCAAATGAGGACATGTTGAATAATTAAATCAAAGCTTAAAGGGACCAAAAACACTATATAATTGATTTTAATCAATTAGTTGTATAGTTTTTAAATCAAAAATCAAAGTGAACCTATTCCCTTACATGGCCAATTTAATTAATTAATGGAATTTAATTAATCCTAATATTTTTCAACAAAAATTGAGGAACCAATGAAAATTGAGGACACAAAGCACATGGATCACTCAAAAGAATTGAATCTCAATCACACATTCCAAACTTTGAATCTCAACCACTCAATTTTGTCCTTTTGTCCAAAGCTTTGAGTCAAACATTTAAATTGTCCCCCCATTTAAAAACATTGCAAATTTTTTGACTCAACCAAAGCTAAATCATGGTTACTTCACTCTACCCCCTGCCCTTGGTAATTTACTATAAATAAGAGTCATTTTTAGAGCAATAAGATAGAAGAGAATTCAAGAGCAAAGCATTGTTATTATAGTCATTTTATGAGCAATTGAGAGCATTTAGCATTAGCATTTCAATTTATCATTGCATAATGGAGAATTGTGAGCTAGATTAAGCATATTAGTATCATAGATTTCTCATTTTAGAAGTGTCACTAGTGGAGATTAAGCTGAGAGCTCTACTTACCACATCTAATTAGAGAACCATGAGGTGTCATGGATTTTAGTTTCAATTCTTAGTTAAATTTGCATTGTATTTGCTAAGATTGTTAGTTAATGATCCTAATTTCATGAAGGTGTTAAACATACACACACAAATGGCACCCACCGTGGGGCCTTGAGCCTCATTTCTATCATTTTTATCAAGTTTTGTGTGTTTTTGTCTTCACTTTTATGTGATTCTTTTGCAGAAAATAGGAGAAATGACACCTATGAAGAATCTAGTGACACCTATGGCTATTTTGATGATGCTTACAAGTAGTTAACTGATGCCTGACATGATTCCTCTATTCTATCTTTTATTCTCTCTGACGCCTATGAAATAAAGTTTCACGCCTGTGAGATAAAGTGTGACACCTGCGAGATAAAGTGTCACACCTGTGAGATAAAGTGTCATGCCTGTGAGATAAAGTGTTACACCTGAGATCATAAAGCGACACCTGTGACCTAAGAACTAATGCCTATTAGCTATCTTTTGCTGCCTATAAGTTTTTATCTTACGCAATTTACAATTATTTGTGATGCTTGCTAGCATTTAAATGATGCCTACTAGCATTTAAATGACGCATACTAGCATTTAAATGATGCGTACTAACTTTTAAATGATGCCTACTATCAGTTAAATGACATGTACTAACTTTTAAATGATGTGTACTAACTTTTAAATGATGCCTACTAGCATTTAAGTGATGCCTGTGACTCTTAAAGTTACGCCTGCTAATTGTTAAGTGACGTGTATTATCTGACTAATGACACCTAGTGTTTTTTGCTTAAATTTTTTGTCAAATCATTAAATTTTGTTTTCTTACTCTTTGTCTATGTTTTTCCTGCAAATGAGTAAACACAGGAAAGTTCGAAAACCAGAAAGCAAAGTCACACAAGCAAGCAAAGAGGTAAGAATTCAAGTCAAATATCAAAAGGAATTGCATAGTGCTCCAATTAGAGAGTTTAGGCTTAGAAGAGAAATTGTATGCTCATTACATCAAGGTGTTAGAAGCTTACAAGCTTAAATTCCCTACTTTAAATTGAAATTTTTTTACATTAAGTTATTAAAATTTTCACTAAAAAATCTTGTGAGAACACTTAATTGTACTTCAAATTGTTCCTTTATGGTTTCCCTCATTTTGTATGGTTTTGTTGACTAACTTGTTGGAGGAGGGACTGAGAACGATTGCCACTAGGTGAGTGAGAAAATTAAAAAGCAAAAAATCTCATAAAAGCGCCTAGCCTTTGCTAGCTACAAAAGAGAGGTATTCATCAAATCAAGCTTGTACTTGCTTAAATTGTGGCATTCATTGAATCTAGCTTAATTAAAATAAGGAATTAACCAAACACCTCAATTATAAGAATCTCGTAGTCAAGAGATTGAAAAAGAACAATTGTTTCTTGAGTGTTTGGAATAAAGAACAACAATAGGGATATGCTCTTCACTTTCTAAGTGAACCAAATTCCCAAACTTGTTGGACTAAGTTCAATTTCTTGCTTTCTATACATGCTAGTTAAAATAGAGCAATAGAGGGCCTGGCTCTTGAGAAATTGCCTTAATAAGGCCGGTGAGAGGGAATGACCCAAGTGGGAGACAAGTGCTTTTGCCGTGGTACTATCCAACCCACTATAAAAAAAATACACTTTTCCTTAAAAGGGAAGTGGCTAATTTGTGTGCAAGTTTCTTCACTTCCTCTAGTAGTCCTTTTTGGATTGTGCCAAATCATCCTTTTGTGCATGTGGGAAGCCCACAAGTGGGAAAAAAACCTTGGCATAATTTAGAATAGAATTATTCATTAAAACCTAATAAGTAGTAAGCTACCTTATAGAGCCAAACGTGTTTTAAAGCCAAATTTGACTATAGGTAGATTTCTTGAAAGAATTTCTTGTTCAATACTTGTGAAAAATGACTAAGAACATACACTTTTAGTGTGGTTTTAGGGACATGGTGCAAATTTGATGTGTGTGTTGTGTTTGTACTTCATTTTCAAGCAAGAAAATTTGGCAGACTTGATCTTACAATTTTTAAAATTTGAAATTTACAACCTGGTCCATAAAGTGCCACCTAAACATAGAGAAAAACTGCCTGTGCACAGTGAAGTTATGCCTATGATTTGTAAAATGACACCTAGAAGCAATAAAGTCATGCTTGTAAAATTTTAAGTGACACCTAGAAAAAAATAAATCACACCTATCAATAGAGAAAAGCCGCTTGCTATCATACAGAGCACTGCCTAGGCAATTTCCACTCATCGCGTATCAAGTTTTAAGTCACACCTACACTCTAGCAAGTGATGCCCAGAAACAAAGAAGGGCAAACAGTGGACATTTCCCGAGGGTTTGGAAAAATTTTGATTTCATATTTGGATACCCTTTTCGGAGATATTCCTTATCAGTGCAACAAATAGATCATATTTGTAAAAAAACATTTATAATGATGAGTCTATTTGAGAAACAAATCAATCCTATTATGGAGAATAATTATCAAAATCAAGACCATGATCTCCATACGAATCAAAATGATGAAGTGTCTGAAGATGAAATTTTGGAAGCAATCCAAGATCCCATGTTTATGGAAATAATGTAATTAGTTTTGAAGAGGGATAAGGAAGCATATTTCATAAAGTTAGCTCAATCAGGAGCTAAGCTTCCTCATGATTTTGACACATCAAATTTGATGAAAAATAGGGAAATACAAAAAGATACATCATCTAACAAGCCATCATTAAGATCAATGTGTCCTTTTCTTTATAATGATGGGCTAGCCATATCTTCATCCTCCTCACAAAAAGAAGTGTTTAAGAGAAACAAACCTATCTTAGATCAAGGGAAATTTTATGATCAGCCTATTTATGATCAAGATAATAAAGAGTATGAAGAGAGAGGTACCCCTCTCAAGCAAGATCTAATGCACAAACCTCTACCTAGAAAGGTTTCTCCCATAGCTTGTACGCCTTTCATCCTTTGTCCATCTCACAAACCTCTACCTAGCAAGGTTTCTCCCATGGCTTGTACGCCTTTCATCCTTCATCCATCTCACAAACCTCTATCTAGAAAAGCTTCTCCCATAGCTGGTACTCCTTTCATCTTTCATTCATCTCCCAAAGCTTCACAACTATCCAAAATTCCTCCATCAAAGAATGAGCCTAATGATGACACTTTTCATGTTGACTATGTCTACCCTCAATGGCGACCTCTAAAAGAAACCCAAGCTAACTTACATCTTGCTACAGATCATTTCCATGCTTCAAAGATCTTGGACCCCAAAGCTTCATGTGCGTCAATGCCTATTATACCCCTTCAAAAGGATCCTACATTATTTTTCCAAACATCCCCCACACATATCCAAGCATCTTCCTTGTCCTTAGAAGTGGCTCCATGTTAAGAGGATAATCCAAAGAGAAAAGAAACAAATATTGATAAAGATCAAGATCAAGATTATATACAATCTCCTCCCATATTTGATGAAGGTCCCATATCTATAGAACCCTATGATGATCCCCTTGCATCCTTTCATGTCTTCCAAGATGATGTCCTTCCATTCCAAGAACCAAATACCCTTCTAAGTTCCATATCATCTCCACTTACCAAGCAAGATCAAGATATCCCTTCTATAATTTCCAATGAGCATATTGAAAATCAAGAGCAAAATACCCTCTCTACACCATTTGAAGATCCTTGTCAAGATCAAAGTATCCTATCATTTCCTTGTCATATTCCTCCATGTTCACCTCAAGAAACCATCATTCTTCCAAATCCCTTGCATGACAATAAATCCCTTCATGCTTCAGTTGATCCTATCAAATGTGTTCCTATCAAAACTACTCATGAGCCTATTGTTATAAAGATAAATCTTAAAGATGAGAACTTTGGCAATGCAGCTCCTTCCAAAGATATTGATATCTCGTTCACACCTTATATCCCTCCATTCAAATGCAACCATATGCCTTCACTATCCTCCAAATCCATTTTGGGTTCCTATGGCCCAAAACAAAATTCTTCATCCTTTCCATCCATATTAGGTCCATATATTCCTCCATCAACCATTCCTATCATCCCTAGCTCTCCATTCACTTACCCTATCATGTATCAAGATCAAAAAAGGCACACATACTTGAAGAATGTCCAAACACCAATCCATATGAACCCTCCATATTATTCCTATTCATCCACAATTCCTAAGTCTTTTGGAAGCAATGTTGATGTGCAACATAACAATCATAAATCCAAGAATCCATAGGTGTATAAAAATCACAATGTCCCATCTAATCAACATGTGAATGAAAAGAAAAATGAAATATCCAAAAGACCACAAAGGTCCACAAAGAAAAATGAAATATCCAAAAGGTCATGAAGGTCCACCAAGAAAAAAGAAAAAGCAAATAAAATGTTGGTTCCTAAAACCCTCATTGAAGAAATGCAATCAAACACATCACAAAAGAAAGAAAAATCAAAGACTATGTGGATTCCCAAGTCACTATTGAAAGACTTGCACACCAAAGAAAAATCAAAATTGACATTCAAGTTTCCAAAGGCTTCCACTCCATCTCCTTCCAAACATCTTCCTTTTTCCAAGTCTAATTTGGGTTCCTACATCCCAAAATCCACTACCTCAAAAAGATATGTACCTCCTTCATCTATTGTTCCTCCATCATTCCACCACTTTTCAAAGTATGTGTCAAAGTTTATCTTGCCGACATTTCCATCTACAACATACCTTCTGATGGAGTTGATGAAAAACAACCCATAGCTCCCAAGAACACCTGCATGCAAACACCTGTCATAGAAAGAGAGAGAAGCAAACAGCTATGGAGGCCTGAACGCATAGATCCACAAGAGAGGAGAAATCCTTGATGTGCAAAAACAAAAGTTGTAATCAATAATGAAATGTTAGAAAAGGTTACAAAAAAAGAGGAGATCAATCCTTATAAAAGGAGATCAGAAACCCTAAAAAGGTAAAACCCTAGGTTGCATAATAATAATTAATAAAGATAATTAATTATTATATGCATAAAGTTTAGCTTAAGTCAAAAGAGGTAATAAGTGACTGAATAATTAAATCAATATGATTCAATTAATCAGTAAACACTTTATTACTCTAACACCCCCCCTTAAGATAAACTTTGGGAGAAGCTAAAAACTTAGAAAGAAACAACTGAAAGCAAATGGGTCCCGGCAACAAAGGCTTGATCAGGTACCCAAGTACAAAAGAGAGTCTCTACAAAGTGGAGAAATAGAGAAAACCACATGGGAAAAACTCTACTCCAAAAAGAGACAAAGACTAGTTTGAAGGACTGAAGAAGCCTCCAAAACTAGGAATGTTTTAGAAAATAGGAACAAAGATGAACATGTACAACATCACTGAAGCATGAAACTACAAACTCTGTCAAGAAGAAATTGATGATTTGAAGATCCTCCACAGAAATATGACCAGGTAGAGAAGACTATAATCTGCATGAGTGCCCTCAAATAACACTACTTGAATCAGGAGGCAAACAAAGGCAAACACCTAAACTCGAAGATACAGATGACATAAACACCAAAAGCCTGAAGAGCTGATCAATCAAAGCTGGAAGAGTGCATCCAAAAATAAGAAAGAAAAGAGTGTCCATATGGTAAATGATCCATCTCACCAGAATGCATAGGTACCTAGCGACTGCAACTGCCTAGTACATAAGATCAAATACTAAATACATAGCTCACACTATCGAACCAAGGAAGTAGTAGAACCAATAGTAGAAACCCCCCCATACTACTGATAAGGGAGTAATGATAGGTACACTAAAAAGATCATCCAATATGAACTGCATGATGAAGATGAATCTGAAACATCGAATGTGCAAAGAGAGTACAAACACATATAGAGATACCTAAGGCTAATGTCATTGGAGGAATTCTCACATGACAAAATAAGATGGCAAACAAAGGCAAACATCAAAACCGCCCTGGCACTTTTTAATGGAGTGTGAGTACAAATAGCACAAACATGTGTCAGATCCCATCAAAGTAATAGAATGACACTTTATCTCAGTGCACGTGCATAAAAGAATGCTACAAAAGTGAAGTATACACTGCTCAAAGAAGATCAAAGGATACTGAAACAAAAGAACAACCTAAGATGAGCCATCCCTCAAAGGGAAGAGATCCAAGCACCTGAAACAACCAAGATATCTACCAGACTGCAAAAAAGTAAGAATCTAAATAAAATAAATCTAGAGTAGAATCTGGAAAAATGACTCATAGCACTGAAAATCTCTCTGAACAAGCTTTCCAACAATATATCATTTTCTGAAAATAAAGTCCGGATGTGCAAGATAGAGCTCCCGGAATGCAAAACTAAAGATCTAGTTTTGATAGAGAAAAACACCATCAAAAAAATAACGCCAAAAAAAATAATCTCTATATTTGGAAAGAGCTCAGAATCAGCTTTCCAATGATATTTCGTTTGCCAAATTTTGACACCGTATGCTCAAGATATGAGCAAAAAACCAACTATTGTGCTAGAGGGCCCAAAGAAGGTATCTGCAAGGATTTGAGGATGGGTGACATCAGAAGAAGGACAAAAAACCACATGAAACTATCATATCTAATAAAATCTTAGAAAAATATTTTCGATAATATCTTGTTTTCTGAAAACGGAGCCTAGATGCAAGAGAAACAGATCCCGGAAGGCAGGAGGTCTGAAATGCCACGATCACAGAGAACATCTGACTTTGATAGAAAAAAAGAGCATCAAAATGGCAAAATCAAAAAACTATACTAGAAAATTTGGATCAGGCTCAGAACCAGCTTTTCGATGATATATTGCACACCTAATTACAATCCTGTATGCCTGAGATATTCACAAAAAAGGCCCAGGTACCTCCAAAAAGCTAAGAAATGTGCAAAAAAGAGCTGACATCAGCAAACTGTGTGTTTAAAAATGACGGCTAAAAGGTTGTCACACCTTTAAACCCTCTGGGGCTAAACACAGAGGGCCCTGGTCATGTGGGTGACCAGGGGCTGAGAGCAGAAGGGGCGAGCGGTCACGTGACCGTTGGTTGGGCGGCTGTGGGCTTAACCGGGTGGAGCGTGGGTTGCCGGAGGTGGCAGAGCTAATAGCCGTGGCTTGGGTGGCGGACCGGGTGGAGGTTAGAGTGGCGGACTGACCGACGACAGAGGTTTGAGTGGTGGAGGCCACTGGGCGTTGGCGTTGGTGTAATACCCCAAAAATGGGCTATAAGTTCATTAATCTTCTACATCTACATATCGAACAAAATCGACATCGAAGTCCTAACCTAAGGCACATCTGAATATCATCGAATCCTAATTGATTATCTCAAATTCTGCATTGGGGAATATTCCTAACAATATTCCTATTTATTTAATTATCTTTAATTTAATGATTATTTGACAATAAATCGCATTTATCCTAAGTTTGATTAATTGAATATTTTCATATTTAATTAATTAGATTTAATTCTGCCACTTGATTATTAAGTTGAATTTAATTATATTTATTCCTAAGTATTATTATTCAAATTTGACGATAAATCAAAATTCCTATTATTAATTGATTAAATTCTTATTTAATTAATTAAAGCAAGTTGTCATATTTGATGATATTATTTTTGAATAAAAGTTTGATTAAATGATTGATTAACCTATAAATCAATTATTTTATTTCCAAAATCAGTTAAGTTGAGAATAAATCACTTTATTTATTTATTAATTCATAATTATCCATGTGAACAATCAAAGAGCAGTTAAACTCCAAATCAGAAAATCAATGCAAGTTATTGACTTTTTGGAACTCAACATCATTTTTGAGTTTTAAAATTGATCTAAACTTCTAATTTGAGTTAAAAAATTGTTTTTGCATGATTTGCATGTTTTTGTGAATTAAATTATCTTTATTTAAAAATAACTCAAAAATCAAGCTGAGTTATTTGAGTGATTTATGGCTTTTATCCATGCACCTCCAAAGCCCTAGATTTCTATAAAATCAAGGCCCAACTCTTCATAATTCATCTCTCAAATCCACAAGAATTGTGCAAACTTATGGTGGCGAATTGCTATCTAGAGAATCTAAGCTTCTTTGCGAATCAACCACGTTTTGTGAGATCACTTTTGTTTTCATATCATTGTTAGCTTAATTTGCATATCATAGATCAATTTTCATATTAGCCTAGATTCATATCAAGTTTTCATCCTTATTGCATCTAAAATAAAAAAAAATAGATTAATTGTATTCATATTTCATATCAGTTTTGCATTCAAATTCTTCGTTTAGGTGTCGTCAAGGTCACTGATCTCGATAACAATCTGAGAACATCATACTCGCACCTATTAGAAGGCAGTAAATCGCCTGGTTAGTTTAGCTTTCAATTCATTGCACGATTTCATTTTTGCTAACCTCTAATGTTTTAATGAAGTGTTGTGTCTATAGATCAGGTACAAAATTCACACACACATTTCTAGCGCCCACTGTGGGGCAACCCACCTTTACATGCTAGTTTTGATTTTTTTTTTGGAGCTAAAGCCCTAAAGTTTCAATGATTTAATTTTATCTCTCAAAAGGCTTGGAGTTTTTCTCTAAAAATTTTTTTGCAAGTTGGACACATATCAGAGAAGCTACAGTAAAAAATTCAAAATTTTCTGAGATGTTTTAAATTTTTAATAATTTTTTCTTGAAATTCTAGAAAAAATTAATATCTGACGCAAATCAGCATATTTTTTGTAAATTTTTATATTTTCAGAAAAATCTTTAAATTATAAAGGGGGTCTATTCTTTGTGTTTTAAATTTGGACGCAATATAATAGCTCAAATATTTAATTTACAAAAACTGGTCTATTTTGATAAAACGGGTCTCTAGGGCACAAATGAAGAGATTTTTCTAAAATTTTTACATTTTTGGAAAGCTCTCTATTTTTTAGCAAGGGTCTCTATTTTGAATTTCTATTTTTGTGGCCAAAATTATAAAAAAAAATTAGATCTTGTTGACTAGGTCAAATGCAACAAAAAAAGTAAAGTTTTGTGATGGGCATGCACTTATTTTTTTTACATGGTTCAATGAATGATATGAGTTGTCATTTGGGTTAATTGCTGGTTATTATTGCTGATAATAATTAATTTTTAGAGCTAACCCTATGGTTTTCATAAGTTGAATATATGTTGCATATCTTGTTTGCTTGTTTGCTTGTTGGAGAGTTCGTCACTTGCTTGCATGGAAAAGCTCAACAAAAATTGTTAAAAATCAGGTAAAATCTACTAAGCGCATTGCAAGGATCCCAGGTATTCTCCTTCATCTAATAACATTTTGATTTGGACTTAAAATAAATCTCTTATGTGTCTGGCTTGTGTGCATCTTTTCATGCTTTTGTCTATTTTTACACACTTGCATAATTGATACTAGGTTATGACCCCTTAAAGATTCATTAAGTAGTCTTAAATAATTGTGATTGATCTTGATTGCTATCTTGGGTTATTGGACTCGCTAATCCACTGACCCCTCATTCCACCCCGTGGTTTTAAGGTCAGCGCCACATTAAAAGGGAGGGGTCAACAGGACAGAAGCATTAAGTGTTCCACTTGGCAACCCATTTATGATTTTAGGAACTCACTTGTTTTCTAAGTTGGGGACTTGTTTTTAGCTTGTGTGAGGTGTTAAGTGTTCCACCTTGTGGACTCATCTCATATTCACTTTAAGCATTAAGTGTTCCTCTTTCTGCTTTTTGGGTACTTTTGGTAGATTTGCTTTTTGGAAACATACATCTGTGCTCACATAGTAATTAGGCTCTATGAACACTATTCGTGATTCTTGAGAAATTGGATTCCTAGTGAAATCCTTCTTGATGACAGAATCCTTGTAGGTAGGGAGGATACTTAGTGCGTTTCACATTCAACTTGGTTAGTGCGTCTTCTCTTATTGATCGATACATTCTCTCCCAAGAGAGGTTGATAGATCACGTGGGGTTGACATCATGAGCTTTGGTGAATCAAAATTGGTTAGTGCACCTTTTTTTATTGATCGATACATTCTCTCCCCGGAGAGGTTGATAGATCACGTAGAGTTGACATCATAGACCTTGGTGAAGCAAAACTTTGTCTTAGCGTGTCAGATTTATTTGTCTACTTTGTTTGGGTTAAAAGTGAAAAGGCATCAAAAACCTTGGATCTGGAGCCAAGTCCCCTTGTGGTATACTATTGTGAGTCATCTTTAGACAGGGTTAACCATAGCAGACAATCCCTTCACAGGGTAAACTACGTTGACGGAACCTCAAGTGGTAATAGCCATTTTCACCGTGGTAGTGACAGTCGCTATATAAATGTCCTTGTGGAAGAAATCTCTATGGGTATGGTTCATTGTTGGGTTGTCAGATCTCCCTAGCAGCTCCTGATTGATTAAATTCTCAAACTGTGTCAAAACCCTAGTGCGCCAGGATTGAAGTTCACCCCTTTGGATCATAAAAGTTGCAGAGTCAAACCATTACTAAAAACTCTAGCGAGGCCAAATTTTCATTTTCTAGGGTATATGTGCATTATTGCAAAATATTTTTGGAACATAAACAATTAGCGCTTTTGAGGATTAGAACGAATAAGTCACTTGCTTGTTCATGCGCAAGGTTTCTTTTTTCCTTGTTCATTATTTTCAGAAATACTTGAAATCACTTGTTTGCTATTTTGCGTGCTTGTTTATCTATCTTGTTATTGAAAATAAACAAATCTGTTACAATCTTCAAATCTGGACAGTACAATTTGCAAACAATCTAAATCTGAAAACTTAAAATTTGCAAAATCTGAAGTAAAATTCTTTTTTGGAGTCAAAAGTCATCTTAGGAGGTTAGAAAGTCATATGAGTTTTTGTCAAATGTCATTTCATCCCTACCCAACTATCATATGGTAAAGAACCTAGTGTCGTACGAGTCTTTCTGCTAGTCAAATTCAAAAAGTCAAATCCTGCTAGCAACTATCATGCGAGTTTTTCAACTGTCGTTTCATAGCATACCCACTGTCGTATGAGTTTGTAGAGTGTCATTTGGAAAAATTTAGAAAAAGTGTCAGAAAGTTGTCAGAATTGTCAGATACCCAACTTTTTCAGCCTAGTTCCAAAATCTGTCATACAAGTCATTGTGTCAAAACACAGAGCAGTAGCCATTGAGAATTAGTACACATGTCTCAAAGAATCAGTACACATGAGGAAGAAATTCTAATCACCACTATGATGAAACAGATGCATGCTATGCAAGTTGAACTTAACAATCTTAAGAAAGAAAAGGAACCTAAGGAGTTCTCCATGGAGGCTCTATGTCCTTTTCCATTTGACAAAGCCTTGTACATGTCACCATGCCCCCAGATAGAATATGAGCAATGTGACAATCTTTATGATACTTCTTCCATGGATAGTGACACACCCATCTTTGAAGACTTTGAAGACTACGATGACTATGATGAGGGACAATATAGGGATACCTATGAACCCTCTGTTCCTAAGAATCCTCCTCGTCGTGTGTTCCTGCTTACTGGAAATGAGATGTCACATTGGATAGATCATGATGATGATCCATATGATTTTGATTTTGAAAGAGACTTTGATTATTTCTGTGCACAATACCTAGATGATACATCTACTTCTATTGAGGAAAAAAAACTTACCGTGCTGATTATAAACGTGCATACTACAAGGATCTCTCCTCTAAGAACTGTCATGCTGAAAATAAAGATTGCACTCTCAAGAAAGATCATGTTAATGCTGAACCTTTGTCTTGTGATGGTTCCCTTCCATCCCCTACTTCCTCCAATAACCATACACTTCCTAAAGCTTCCGAGTCTTCCAAATCTTTCACAAATCCTTCATCCAACGAAAGTCCTGATACTTTTCATACGATTCCCTATAGTTATCCTCAAGGGCTACCCCTTGAAGAAACTCAAGCTAACTTTCACTTGGCTACCAATACTTTCAATAATGCTAAACCTAAAGAGCCTAAGCCTTCATATGCTATAATTCCTACTTTAGCTAGTCCTCCACCATATCTGCAACAGTCTTCCATACAATCCCAACATGCTTCCTTGTCCTTAGAAGTGGCTCCATGTCAAGAGGACTCTAAAAATGATGAAGAAAAGAACATAAAGAAAGATCAAGAACAAGAATCCTCCATGTCATCCAATCCTTTTCATGATGTCTCTTATCCGCTTTAGGGTTCTTTTGATCCTGCACATCCTTTTTCATACATTCCACCATGTCTCAAGTCTTCTCCTAAGCAAGATCAAGTTACTACTTACACCATTGAGCTTATTGACAATCAAAATAACCTTACTACACTTGCACTTTCCAAAGATGATACTTCCATTAAGGTTGTTAAAAATGGTGTTGTTACTTCCAATGTTAAGCCTATTGAAAATAAAATAAAAATTATGTGCTTGTGTTATCCAAAGATACTTGTCAAGATCAAAGTCTTCCATCTTCTTGTTCTACCACTCCATGTTCATTTCCACTTTCTACTCTTCCTAATTCTTTGCAAGCTTTGAACAATCCTATCAAAGAAGGTGCTCATATTCAAGATGTACTTGATTCTATTAAAAATTCTAATGCTCACTCTAAAGATGCTGATATCCTTGGTTGTCATATAGATGCTGATGAACTTATTGATTATCCTTTTGCATCTTCCACTTCCATCCTTGGACCTCTTCCACCACTACTAAGAGCTTCACGCCTTCCATCCATCTTGGGTCCTTATGTCCCTTCACTTTCCCCTCCTAACTCTGCTAATTTTCCATCCATCTTGGGTAATTACATCACTCCATCTCCCATCTTTCCTCAAGATCAACATAGATGCATACCCTTGAATCCTTTTCATCCATCCACCCATCTAAACTAGTCATATCCTCCCTCTTCCACAAGTCCCAAGTCCTTTAGAATTAACTTGAATGTTCAATACAAGAAAAAGAAGCAATACAAGAATCCATCAAAAAAAGAAGATCACCATGTCTCCTCTAATCGACACGGAGGCATAAAGTCAAAAGAGATATCTAAGAAAAAAACTACAAGACAAGTATGGGTTCCAAAATCCATCATTGAAGATATTCTCTCTAGATCATCAAAAGGAAATAAAAAGCCTACGACTATATGGATTCCAAAGTCTTTCTTGAAAGAGTCTAGTGTTGAACATGTGAAGTTAACATTCAAGCTTCCAAAGGCTTCCACTTCATCTCTTTCCAAAAACATTCTTCTATTCCATGCACCTAAACCGCAACCTCTGCTATCCATTCACCATATTCCTTCACATATTCTTTCATTCACATTTTCTCCATGCTCTCACCACCCTTCAAGGTGTGTGTTGATGTTGATCTTGCCTTCCTTTCCATCTACCCTTTCACAATCCTTCCATTCATTATCTTTCTACCTTCTATTTTTTTTCCTCACTTGCCTATTCCTCCTATCTTCCAACCTCACTCGCTTTACATAAAACCTTATCCTCCATTTTCCTCTTCCATCTTCTTTTTCCTATCAACATCTTTGAGCATATCATTTTGAATCCTTGGCATATCATGGTTTATCTTTTCAAGGAGCATTATCTAAAAAGCTTGCCTTCTTCCAAAAAAAAAAATTAAAAAAAAATAAAATAAAAATTAAAAATGTGCCTTGGTGAAAACCTGAAAATAGGCACCTTGGTAGCAAAAGTAAAGAGAAATAAATTCATCCTATGGTGAAAACCACTCCCTTGTGGTGCCTTGGATAAGTACCGTGATGAAAACTTGGCAATCAGGAATCATGCGTAGTTCTTCTACATATTTCATCCATTCCATCTTCTCTCTTTGATCTTGACAATGTTGATCTATACATGAACATTTGGCTATTTTGTGAGCTATCTTACGATGATCTTGCTTTCATTCCCTTCCTGTTTAGTCTTCATATTTATTTTCCTCCATTCATTCTAGTCTTTCGCTATCATTTCCCCTTTGGTCTTGATTTAATAAAAAAAGAAAGAAAGAGTAAAACACGGTGCTATGAAGCCTCTTGACATGTCTACTCCTTTGGACTACATCTTGTTCTTCTTTGACATTACGCTTTTGTGACTTATCCTATGTTGGCCTTTTATTGCTTGTCCAAATGCGCTTTACATGAAAATTTTTCCCTAGCTTGGGTATTCTTGAGGAGTTTTCCCTTGAGGATTTCTTCCCTTCATTCTCCTTCATTCTCTTGTCTTCCATCTCATCCACCAACTTGCTAATCCCTCTTGTTCTCCACCTTGCTAGACATTTGGACTGCATGATATGATCTTGCTTG
The DNA here is from genome assembly GCA_027943335.1 of Chamaecyparis obtusa. Taxonomy (NCBI): domain Eukaryota; kingdom Viridiplantae; phylum Streptophyta; class Pinopsida; order Cupressales; family Cupressaceae; genus Chamaecyparis; species Chamaecyparis obtusa. The sequence goes on from BSBK01000337.1 coordinate 116,592, forward strand.
GGAGTTTGCAATGGAAAAAGATGCTATCAAGTATACTAAGTATCAGAATAAGTATCAAAATCAGTATCAGAACAAGTATCATAACTAGTATCAGAACTAGTATCAGAATAATTATAAGAATCAGTATCAGAACCAGTATCAGAACCAGTATCAAAACCAGTATCAGAATAAGTATCAGAACAAGTATCAGAACTAGTATTAGAATGACCATAGGGGCTACACCTTTCACTTTAGTTTATGGGTCTGAAACGGTACTGCCTATTGAGGTTAAAATCCCATCACTAAGAATTAGAATGCATGGTCTAGTAACTGATGATGACTACATAGTGTCTAGATTGCAAGAACTTGAACTAGTAGATGAGTGCAAACAAGCAACATATGATCATCTCAGAGTATATTATAAGAGAATGTCTAGAGGTTACAACAAGAAAGTTAGACATAGAGAATTTTAGGTTGGTGATCTAGTCTTGAGAGAAAATCTTAAAAATCAATCTCATCAAGAACGCAAGGGGAAGTTTGAATCCAATTGGCTAGGTCCCTTTGTAATTACTGCTACTTTTGGCTCTGGTGCCTATCAACTCTCAATGACTAAAGGAGAATAGCTTTGAGAACCAATCAACGTTCTCCATTTGAATAAATTCTATGCCTAAGACATTCAGTCTATGGTAAAATATCCTATAAAAATTTTTAAAATTGGAAAAAATCCTGAAAAAATGAACATCTTGGTGAAAACCTACCAATAGGTGCCTTGATGATTCACAAAAAAGGTAAAAAATATCAAAAATATCAAAAAAATTGAAAAAATGAAAAATACAAAAAAATGAGAAAAAGAAAAAGTGCCTTGGTGAAAACTTGGAAACAGGCACCTTGGTAGAAAAAATAGAATCTCTACCAAGATGGTGAAAAATCGGTAAATGGGTGCCACTTGTTTCAAAATGCTCCATCTATTAGTGCAATTTTGGTCTTTCCCAGCTTTTAGTTTTGCTTTAGTTTGTACATATCTCCCGGTTTGTTTCTGCATTTCTAGTTTTCAATAAGTCGATCTATACACCACTCAGCTCAAGCGTCTGTATCCTATCAATGCTTAACACTTGGGGGCAATCAATGTTATATCCTATGGCCTCTAGTATATCTTAGATGTATCATATCTAGTTAGAGTCCTTTGAAGCTTCATGTGAGTCAGTCAATCTGTCTTGTCTCCAGAAAGAATTTTGCATCTACAACAATGTAATCAAACATCAAACGCAAACTGAAAACAATTTGTGCTTTACATGCTTTTATCTCCTTTACTGATTCGCATTGAGATTTTTGCATATTGTGTCCCTTCGAGCTCTTCGATGATGTCCTTTATAGGATTTAGAGAGTGATGACTAGGGGCATAATCTTTTCTTTGTCTTCTGCTTGTATGTGAAAATCTAATGTCTTTGGAAATTCTGGATTGAAATGGTGTCCGACTATAAGAGCCTCTATCTTGAATTGGATGGTCATGCATACCTTGACCATTGATACTCAAAAAATTCAAGGAAGTTTGATCTCACTATTGTCTTTTTGAGTAAGTTCTTTCTCCTACTATGAAACGTGATCTTACCTAAGGATGTGAACGATAAAGGGTCACTACGAGTAATTCAAATTGGATTTAGAATGATCTCTTGACTGCTTGATGTGTATGTTAAATGCAAATTGCTATATCAAAATGGACATGATACTCAGGTCATCTTGGCGCTTGTGCCTTGGTGCTTGTATCTAATCTGACATTCTGAAAATAAAACCAATATTCATATGTCCATGGTTGTTTGACTAGTGGGTGTTGTATTGGTTCTTGAGCGTTACAAATAAATATTCATATGTCTATGGTTTCATGGCTAGTGGGCATTGTATTGATTTATCTGGTTACCTAAAAGTTCAATGATGATAACAAATCAACACATGATTAGTGAGTAGGTCCTAGGTCTTAGGTTGCATTTCATTTTGCATGTCTCTTTGCATTTTGCATGTTTGCATGATCTCACAAATTGCTTGAACACTTAAAAGATTCTTCAATCACCTCTTCCAATCTAACAAGAGCTGAATCCCACATGAAAGTTCCTCCAATGAAACAACAAGTAAAATTCTTTTTTTCGGGATCAAAATCAAAATTTGAGATCATTCATATTGTCAACTACTTGCATAATTGACCTTCAATCATCACAGAAATCCAGAATTCAACTTAATTGATTATCTTCCATCAAACTATCAAAAATTTAACTTGGTCAACCATGGTCAACTCATGGTCAAACCTAGTCAAACTTGGTCTTTTGGACCTCCAAATGATGCAGAATGCATTCTTGAACATGTATAACCACTGCTTAAATCAATTAACATACTTCTGAACTATCAACGCTGACTTTTCTTGTCAGATTTCAATTTTAATCCCAAAGGGGGCATGGTATTACACATCATTCAAAGTCTGTAATCTAGATTTGGAATCATATCTTTCCTTAGTAATCAAGACAACAACCATGTCTAGTTGATGATTCATCAAAAGTCCTCATCACTTGGGGCAAATCAATCATCACTCAGGGCATATCAGATTCATCGAGATCCATATCAATCTGGTATTCTCTTAATCTTGTAAATTATATCAGTTGTCGTAACCATCAGTTCATTAGTGTTATTTCCTTGATTCTTCGATAACTGAAGGGTTCAGATGTGATACCTATGTGATTCTTCTAAGGACAATCGAGTCTGGAATCGGTCACTCACTTCTTCACAATCATAAGGTTCGGAATCAGGCATTTTGATACTTTTTTTTTCGCAATCATCGATTCATTTGCTGTTATAGTTAACATTATCTTTGGTCATTTAGGACCTATTATCTTCATATCAACTTCAATCATCTTCTACTTCATATCAATATAAATTTCAAACATCAGTTTCTTATCTCTATCGTACACAGACTGTCTTTGAACCACTGCGCTTCGCACAGTAATTCAAAGAGGGGCAAAATGTAATACCCCAAAAATGGGCTATAAGTTCATTAATCTTCTACATCTACATATTGAATGAAATCGACATCGAAGTCCTAACCTAAGGCACATTTGAATATCATCAAATCTTAATTGATTATCTCAAATTTTGCATCAGAAAATATTCTTAGCAATATTCTTATTTATCTAATTATCTTTAATTTAATGATTATTTGGCGATAAATCACATTTATCCTAAGTTTGATTAATTGAATATTTTCATATTTAATTAATTAGATTTAATTCTGCCACTTGATTATTAAGTTGAATTTAATTATATTTATTCCTAAGTATTATTATTCAAATTTGACAATAAATCAAAATTCCTATTATTAATTGATTAAATTCTTATTTAATTAATTAAAGCAAGTTGTCATATTTGATGATATTATTTTTGAATAAATTTTTGATTAAATGATTGATTAACCCATAAATCAATTGTTTTATTTCCAAAATCAGTTAAGTTGAGAATAAATCACTTTATTTATTTATTAATTCATAATTATCCATGTGCACAATCAAATAGCAGTTAAATTCCAAATCAGAAAATCAATGCAAGTTATTCACTTTTTGGAACTCAACATCATTTTTGAGTTTAAAAATTGATCTAAACTTCTAATTTGAGTTAAAAAGCTATTTTTGCATGATTTGCATATTTTTGTGAATTAAATTATCTTTATTTAAAAATAACTCAAAAATCAAGCTGAGTTATTTGAGTGATTTATGGCTTTTATCCATGCACCTCCAAAGCCCTAGATTTCTATAAAATCAAGGCCCAACTCTTCATAATTCATCTCTCAAATCCACAAGAATTGTGCAAACTTATGGTGGCGAATTGCTATCTAGAGAATCGAAGCTTCTTTGCGAATCAACCACGTTTTGTGAGATCACTTTTGTTTTCATATCATTGTTAGCTTAATTTGCATATGATAGATCAATTTTCATATTAGCCTAGATTCATATCAAGTTTTCATCCTTATTGCACCTAAAATTAAAAAAATAGATTAATTGTATTCATATTTCATATCAGTTTTGCATTCAAATCCTTCATTTAGGTGTCATCAAGGTCACTGATCTCGATAACAATCTGAGAACATCATAATCACACCTATTAGAAGGCAGTAAATTGCCTGGTTAGTTTAGCTTTCAATTCATTGCACGATTTCATTTTTGCTAACTTCTAATGTTTTATTGAAGTGTTGTGTCTACAGATCAGGTACAAAATTCACACACACAACTGGCAATGGGCCACGGGGGCATGGTCAGTGGAGTGCTACAACTGGGCGTGGTGGGTGGTGCCCAGGTGGCCACCCCTGGAATTTTTTTAATATTTTTTTTGCAAAAAGAATCGTACAGCTTGGGGTGTGTACTAGGTCGTACGACCTGGTAGGTAAATTTTTTTTGCCTCAGAAGTGAACTTGTCCAAAATCAACAAGCCTTATATGGATTTTGACTATCTTGGGCCTTTCAAACGCAACTGTGAGGTCTGTTTTGGTTAGAAATGTGCCAAAAAATAGTGATCATCTTGGGATCCGTGCCGAGGTCGATTGCAAATTTTTTTTCTCATAGATTCCAACTTTGTCCAAATTGGACAAATTTTATAGGAATCTTAGGGTTCTTGGATGCTCTGAATGTAATCATGAGGTCTGTTTGAAGCCAAGATGATTAGAAAAATAGGTCCCCCTAGATCTGACAGGAAACCCTGTCTAAAAATGTAGATTTGACGAACACGACTGAATCTCTTAGGAAGAGAATAGGGGCAAGTAGATCTAAAGCTCTTATACCATGATGGAGTTGATAAAAAACAACCCATAGCTCCCAAGAACACCTGCACGCAAACACCTGTCACAAAAAGAGAGAGAAGCAAATAGCTATGGAGGCCTGAACGCATAGATCCACAAGAGAGGAGAAATCCTTGATGTGCAAAAACAAAAGTTGCAATCAATAATGAAATGTTAGAAAAGGTTACAAAACAAGAGAAGATTAATCCTTATAAAAGGAGATCAAAAACCCTAAAAAGGTAAAACTCTAGGTTGCATAATTATAATTAATAAAGATAATTAATTATTATATGCCTAAAGTTTAGCTTAAGTCGAAAGAGGTAATAAGCGACTGAATAATTAAATCAATATGATTTAATTAATTAGTAAACACTTTATTACTCTAACACCTTCTTATCCTCATATTTATTTTGGAATACGTACTTTCCATATGTCCATCCCTCTTATCAATATCTTTGAGCATCCTAGCTATACCCTTGGTTTATTACAACATATCTTTTAGAAGAGCATTTTCCAAAGATCCCGATGTTGGGAAAATATTGAAAAATACAAAAAAAAAAAAGAAAAGAAAAGAAAAAAAAGTACCTTGATGAAAACCTAGCAATAGGCACTTGGGTAGAAAAAGTAAAGAGAAACAAATACCATGATGAAAACCTGGTAAACAAGCATCATGCATAATTCCTCCATCATGCACTCTACACTTGGGGGAAAGTTTCATCCATGCTATCCTCCATCTTCCTATCATTTATCTCACTTACATCCATATTTCCTCTCTCACCTTTAACCTTGACAAGGTTGAACACATCCATGAGCATTGAGTATCTTGACATCCATTATCCTTTCCATTAGCTTATGTACTTGTTGCATCCATGTTAACCTATCATGATCTTGCTTATCCCAAATTCACCTTCATTATTCCTTGATAGTCTTTCCATAATCCCAAAACATCCCTTCATAGACTCCATCATCCCTTTATCCTGATTGTGTTCTCATATCCGCATCTTACCCAAATTGACCCCTTGGTCTTGATCAAAATGAAGAACTTAAAGTACAAAATTATTATCAAGAACTTCTTGACATGTCCACTTCTTTTGGATCCCTCATTTTCATGACAACAAATTGTTATCTTATAGGCTATCTAGCACTACATCATTGGCTTCCATGGCTTATCCAAAAACATGCTTCACATTGCTATATCATTTTTCCTTAGCTTGGGTAATCTTGAGGAGATGGTCCTATGGGTCACATTCACATTGCTTCATCCATCATGGCCTTTCTATCTCTAATCCATCAGCTTGCAAATCCATCATTCATGTCCTATATCTTGCTAGACATTGGGGGCAAACCAATGTGATCTTGTTCGAGAGTTGGTAATTTCTTGCATAAAGTTCTTTGAGCTACATCTTGCATAAACTGAGCTTTTGTAATATTTTGGAAGTTTTCCCAAGTCCAACATTTTGCCTATCCAACTAGGGGCATTTGATCTTAATCAGTGGATTTCAACAAACATGCATCAATTCACATGAAGTAGTGCATTAAACTCAAATGGATTCAATAGTGCTACTTTCAGTCACATATCAAAGAGAGAGATCAAAGCTTCAGAAGAGAGAGATTTTGTTGAACCTTTGATGGATATCATTGTTCACAACCAAGTATTTTGATCCTATAACTTGATCCTTGAGCCTTCATTGAATTTATTATTCGGGATTAAAAATTAACATCACTTAAATGATCAGAATGCTTGGAAATTATTTTTGAAAATCTTGATACATTGCAAAAACACTTGGAGCTTTTTTGATGATCTTAATTGACCTTTTATCACATCTTTTTAGCTAATCAATGATGTTTCAACTAGATTGACGATGATGAAGACATGCTATTTTTCTTGCCTTTGAGTGTATGTCTTGAGGAAGATCCAACAACTTATGTGAATTCATCTAATGACATGGTCATCAAAGAACCATTAAGGACTTTCATATAGGGTGGAGGGTTGACCTTTGTTTGTTTAAGCAAATGGATCAGTATTCATACTCCCATAGTTGGTTATTCAACTAGTGAGGGTTGTACTAGTTTCCAAAAGAGGTTACCAAAAGCAAAAAAAAAAAGTATTCATATCATCATGATGTGGTAAGTGATGGTTGTAATTTATTTTTGGTCCCAAAATGCTCAATGATGAAAATATATCTCTATGGCATTTCTTTGCTAAAAGCTAGTGACACTTAGTTGCATTACATTGCATTTTCATGATAGATTACTTGCATGTTTATGGGATTTTCCTTAATCAAGGGGGTAGAAGTAAATCATGATTACATCATCCATGTCCTAATTAATGTCTTCAAATATCCAACTCATAAAAATTGATCAATGCTGCATCCAAGATTATCATTACTATGCATCTGCTCACATAGGGGCAACCTCATCATCTGATTAATTAGGGGCAACCTGATTCTCTTGATTACTTGTATCTACATCTACACCTGATTCATATCAAATGACCCTATCTATCAGCCTCCCACCTTTAATCTTCTCATCAAATCCAATCCAATTGAATATTAATCAGTCAAATCATCCATTTGATCATCTAACGTCAATCAAGTTATGCTATCATCTGTTTGCTCATCTTGAGCATATCAAATCTCCTAACTCTAGATCGCGAGGAAGGGAAATCAATCCATTTTTTTGTGTCTCTACGTCTTGAGAGAGAATTATCAGTATCAATCCTATTAGTATCAATACTATCAGCTATCATCATTTATTCGTGTCTCTATGTCTTGAGAGCGAATTATCAATTATCTACCTATCAGAGTTCTACTATCAGTTTTTCTATCCTATCTGATTGACATCAATACAACATCAACCAAGTGATTTTGATTGACATCAAGTGATATAAAAACATCATCAAATTCTCTTGAACATCAACAACATCTTCTCAATCATATCTTTTCTCATCAAATTACTTTATTGAATCGGGGCATTATTGAAATCAACATCAACATCAATATTTTTCAGAAATGAAAACATATTGGATCAATCAATCAATTGTTCAAATCAAACATCAATATGTTTCATTTCTGAGGGGGCATCAGAGTATCAAGTTGGCATAAAACATGAAATCTAGGGCATTGAGGCATCAAAATTTTTGAATCAATAATAGTGGGGCATATCAAATCAAATCAGAGGCATATCATATCAAGTAGCAATTAAATCAAATTAGTAAATCAAGACCTAAAAAGCAATTAGGACTAAAAATTTCTTTGAATCAATGAGCTTTGCACATCAATTCAAAGAGGGACATTTGTAGACATCAAAAAATGGGCAAGTGCTTTTAAATCACAAAATCACAAAATCTTATCAAAATGCACTAATTTTCATAAAAAATGGATCAAATCAAATTCAAAATGGACATTTATTAAATCAAATTAGATAAAATCAATTAAATCAAAGGAAAAATCAAATGAGGACATTGAATAATTAAATCAAAGCTTAAAGGGACCAAAAACACTATATAATTGATTTTAATCAATTAGTTGTATAGTTTTTAAATCAAAAATCAAAGTGAACCTATTCCCTTACATGACTAATTTAATTAATTAATAGAATTTAATTAATCCTAATATCTTTCAACAAAAATTGAGGAACCAATGAAAATTGAGGACACAAAGAACATGGATCACTCAAAAGAATTGAATCTCTATCACACATTCCAAACTTTGAATCTCAACCACTCAATTTTGTCCTTTTGTCCAAAGCTTTGAGATAAACATTTCAATTGTGGCCCCATTTAAAAACATTGCAAAGTTTTTGACTCAACCAAGACTAAATCGTGGTTACTTCACTCTACCCCCTACGCTTGGGAATTTACTATAAATAAGAGTCATTTTGAGAGCAATTAGATAGAAGAGAATTCAAGAGCAAAGCATTGTTATTATAGTCATTTTATGAGCAATTGAGAGCATTTAGCATTAGCATTTCAATTTATCATTGCATAATGGAGAATTATGAGTTAGAATAAGCATATTAGTATCATAGATTTCTCATTTTAGAAGTGTCACTAGTGGAGATTAAGCTGAGAGATGTCATGGATTTTAGTTTCAATTCTTAGTTAAATTTGCATTGTATTTGCTAAGATTGTTAGTTAATGATCCTAATTTCATGAAGGTGTTAAACATACATACACAGTTCTCTTTTTTCTTTAGCTGCAAGAGATATTTGTATTGGTCTCTTTGTGATTGGTGATGATGATGGGCTCGGTTGTACATGAATTATCTCAACATCTAGTGTACTTGTTGTTTGTAGTGGTGTTTCTAGTGTGGATAGTTGTGAAGGTCCTACTACTGTAATAGGTTGAACAAATAATATATTTGATCCTTCTTCACTCATTAACTTCGCAAAATGTTTTTTTCTTCTATTCTTCTTTATACATTCATTCCTCCTTAGCTATATTATCCATGATTTTATCTACCTTCTTCTTTACTATAGAGTATTCTTCTTGTCCTTTAATTTCATTAAATCTTTCTTCACAAGTCCCCCATCTAGGACTTTCCTCATCTTTCTCTTATTTTAATAGAGTATTAATGCATTATGTTAATAAATCATCAAAAATTTCATACTCCAAAGGTTTAATAAAGTGAATTTTAGGTTCAACTACTTCCAAACATGTGCTATTAGTCTCTTCCATAATGCAAATATCATTCTTATATTTTTTGACTATAGAGAGTGAAACTCTAAATCTCTATTTCATCTAGTTTTGGAATGTTTTCATCATTCTGGTAATGTCACTTTCAATGCTTTCCTTAGGTTTCTTTTTGTAATAGTTGTTGACTTCCTCCAATGTGCACCTATCTGAATTCCATTCAGATGTAGGCATTGTGGAAAATGATTTGGTAAGCTAGAAAAGTAAGTATATAAGTTATGCTCCAATTCTAAATGGTGTATAATTATCTTGTTTGATTCTCCTAACATTGTCAATCACTTGATTTCTGAATATCTCACAAAGATTTAAATCTTCTTTATAAATTACCATCTTATAAGTTGCATGAACAAAGCTTGCAGAAATAGAATTTGGTCTTGAGGTCTAAACCATATTATAACCTAAGATATTACTTAACAGTCTCACATCATTTTGTTGTATGGTGTGAAATTTCATGCCTCTTACATCATAATCTACTTCTGTGTTCTTTTCCACAAGCTTCTTAACTTGTTTTTCCGATATTGAATTGATTCCAGGCATGCTTAGGCTAGTTAGATTATGGATAATTTCATCTGTTAACTCTATAGGTTGGTCTCTAATCTAGAGTTTATCATTATGGAACCTACTTAGTATAATCCTTATCCATTCCTCATTGTCAAAATCAACATGAAAAATTTTCTTCATTAAGTCAATCTTCCCCAGATGTTCAAAGCCTTGTTTGTATGTTCCATCATGTAGATTGTAAAATTTATCCATATCTTCATAAATCTCATTGTATCCTATTGTTTCAATCTTGTAATGTATGTATGTCCATGTATTCTCTATGCATAATACATCGCTAGGGATTTGCAAAAATGCTCTCCCCAGATCATCCAAATAAGGAGTAACAGATCTTTTCTTGAAATTGTATCTAGGTTCATTCCTAATATCTCCAACTACTTGATTTTCCATTTTAACAACTAAATATCCAAGATAAGTAAGTAGGTTAAAATCTCACAAGAGTGATAAATACCTTTTTTTTCCCCTCATGCTTGGGTTTTGTGATAATATGCTCGATATTGCTTCAACCAAACTTGAAATCTTTGAATCCTTTGTGCTCTCAATCTCTCTAATTGTGAATGGTAATTAAATTTATTTATCAACATCCTTATATTTACCAAACATTCAAATCTGCGTTAATTTCTTAAACAAAAACAAAATCCACTTCCTTAAGCCAGTAGCCTTCCATTCTTTGACATGGTCACATATGTGAATATTATTTTCTGTGTGGTTCAATGTAGCTTCCTTTAGTCTATTCCAAGGTGTTCCCAACTATGCAAAATACCATTCAACTAATCAGTGGTTTAGTGATATTCTAATATTATTACCCCTGTAAGGTGTGATGTCTTTCAATTCAAGGTGCATTTCTCATCAGAATCTGATGAGTTTCTCTTTTCTCCATTAGAGTCTTTTGTCTTCTTAACCTATGATATATCCTTCTCTTTTTCAGTACAAATCTTTGAGCTTGTAGGTAACTTTTCTTTCGTAAAGGTCTTCTCAGGGTCATCCACTTGATTCTTTCTCACATTTGGATTATTCTTGTCACTATTGTTCATGTTCCTTCTAGGATTTGGTGATCTTTTATCCAGTGGTCTTCTATTTTTATTTAATCTACAAAATCTTGTTGTATGTCCCAACTTATTGCAAACATAACATGTTAAAGTATATTTTCCTTATCTAGCTTCAAACTGGTTTATTTCAAGTCTACATTCTCTGGCAATGTGTCCAAAATTGTTGCATTCGTAAAATGTAATAGGTCTTTTTCTTTCCTACATTGATCTTCTTCCTGTCATATTAGTCCTTTCATGCATTCTACTATCATATCTAGGTTTCCTACATTCTCTAGCTCTATGTCCAAAATTAGAGGAATTATAACAATAACCAAAAAAGGGTTTAAAATACTTACTTATGCAATCCTTCTTCATATGTCCAACTTCATTGCATATAAAACACTTTCCATTGAATTTCCTTCTAAGTGGTTCACTTTGATCTTGTGCTTGTTTTATTGGATTTGGTGTTATAATAGGCTCTTCAATCAGATTAGGTTCATTCTTTATCAGATCTGGTTTTTTCTTGTCTTCAAGATCTTTAGTTGTTTCAAATTTCTTTGATTCTCCTTCATTGCAACCAATTCCTATCTTATCTACTTTAGGTCTTTGTGCCATAATCTATTCATCAATATTTTCTACACTTGAATGTAATTACTCAATATGTTTCTTTTCTTGTGTAAGTTCACCTTTGATGATACAATTGTACTTTTCAAGTTTTGAAAACTTTAATCTAGAATCTTCAAGTTCATATGTCACTTTTGTAAGTTGTAATTTTAGATCTGCATTCTCAAATCTTAATTCCATATCTATTTTCAGTTCTTCAAGTGTCTTGCTAGTCTTCTAAGTAATGATATCAAGTTCATGTGTTAAGACTTTATTTTCCTCCTTAGATGAATTAAAAACTTTGATTTGATCATGTAACTCTTTCTTCTTCTTCCTTGAGTATTTGAGTTGATCTTTTAACATCTGAAAGTAATCTTGTGCATCTCTCAGCTTGTTCTTTAATATGTGTCTTTCCCAAATTTCTCAAGATCTAATTCTTCAAGAGTTTCCTTAAGGTTTTTATGAAAATACCTTGAATCCATAGTGATCTCCTTCAAGCTGCAAGGCTTATCTCTCAAGGACCTGATGCTCTGATACCAATTGTTAGAAAGTAAAGATCCCTTAGTATAACTGAGAGGGGGGGTGAATCAATTATATGGATTAAACAACTTTCTTCCCAACTATGGATATCATTTCCCATATTTATAAATGCATATGGTAAAGTGTTGAAAAGTAAAATCAAGCTTAACATAATGAGACACATAACACCATATTTTGTTAACTAGGGAACCCCTAGCCAGGGGAAAACCTCAATGGGGATGGTACACACAAAATGATCTACTAATCAAAAAGTATCTTGTGAAAGATATTGACCCTACGAGGAATCTACTACATTTGTATAGTGTATATATTGTATGCACCTAAAAATGGCCACCTAGGCTTTGGGCCCCATTTATTTGTTTTATCAATCTTAAATCTTTTTTATCAATAATCAATATTTTCAACATTATCAATTTTTTGATCAAGTCTTAATTTTGATCATATATTGGATTTTTATCCTATGGGCTAACCATTTTATCCTAAGTTTTTATTTAATTAAAAGGAATATTTCCTCCCTTTTTAATTAAATAAAAAGGCCCCCACTTTTCTTCTTATCCTAAGTTGCACAAATAAAGTATTATTCTTATTTTATAAAAAGTGAAAAGTACTTTTTGTCTCATATGGACATAAAGTCAACTTCTATTTTCTCATTGGAGGATATTTGTGCACAAGGATCAAGCTTCCATTTTTCTCCACCATTGATTAAGACTTTTGCCTCTTAATCTCAATGGTCCATTTCAGTTCATTTCTTATAAAAGGAGAGCTCTCTCCTTCATTTGGATATCTTCGAATTTTATGACATTGTTATGCTGCAGGTTTTCTAGCTCACTTTGAAGACTCCTTTGAAGACATTGAAGACTTGCTTTCTTTCATTTTCTTTCATCATTTAGTTGCACCTTTCATTTGATTAGTTTGCATAATCATGGCATTTTAGAGTAATTTTCCTTTTATGCAATAGATTTAGCTCACATAGTCTAATTAGGGGCTTGTAATTCATTGCAATTTCCTTTCATAGTTGCATTGTACTTTCATTTTCATAGAGTAATTTGCATTCTCATATAGTTTGCATTACATTTGCATACTTTGATTCAATTTGGGGATATTGGCATTCTTGCCCTTGTCTTTGGATTTGAATCTCTCATTGTATGGTTGACTAGCAAGGTCACTAGTTTGTAGCTCTAGCTGAGAGCAATTTTATCATAGTCCCTTGCAACTCCATGCATAGAGAGCTATGAGCCGCTTTGTGAGGCCTCATTGTTGAGAAACCTTGCATGTAATGGTTCATAGAAGTGTGGCCACTTTTACACCATACATTTCTAGCGCCCACCGTGGGGCAGAGTAGATAGACTTTGTCCTTTAGATTTGTTGCATTTTTGTGATTTTTTGGATTAATTTATGGATATTTTGCATTTTCTATTTTTCTGTCTCAGAGTATCGTGTGACACTTCTCAGGTATATTGTGTGATAGACCTTATAATATGGGTGTGAAACTTTGCACAAAGGAAGAATCGCCCGCCAGTACTAAGGTCTGTCACCTGGCATCGTGCAAAGTATCGCCCGCATGTTTTGCAGTGTATCGCCCAGACTGAGGTATATCACTCGGGTATAGGAAACTATGTCGCGTGATTTTGGTGAAGTCTGAGGTATATCACCTGATCTGACAGAGACCTGTATTTTAAGTTTTATCATCCAAATCTGATCATATTTAGTTTGCTGGTTTACTTTATTGCATTTAGATAGATCTAACTTGTATTTCTTAGCCTAGATTAGTCAGTTTTTTGCATCATTTCCATTTAGATTTTGGATTTCCCTAACCATAATTGTCTAACAAGTTATGGTTGTAGGGGCTTTTCTTGAAGGAGATTGCCATAAATTTCATACTAAAGGGCTACTAATGGTTTTTGTAGGGTTGCCCAAAGCATAATCAAAAGAAAAATTATTTTTTTTTCAAGTGTTTGTGACTTATTTCCTTTCAAGTGTGGCATCTACTAATTGTTTTAGGAATCTTAATACCTTGTGGAAGAGATTTTGAGGTGGTAGGAGAAGTATGCTCTTCACCTTTAGGTGAACCAGAAAATCTTAACCCATCTTAAGGTTTTGGAAGCAAGGGGGTAATTGAATTTACTTGGTGTGTTTGGGAGAAGTTTTTGAGATAGGGGAGTATGCTCTTCACCCTTGAGGTGAACCAAAAACTTTGAACCTCAAAAATCATCCACTCTTTCTTTATATTTATAATCCTTTAGTGGGTCTTCTCTTAAGCAATCAAGAGGAATGAACCAAGTGGGGACAAGCCTTTTGCCAGCTATTTCAACTCACTATAATCTCAAGGCTACCTCAGACACTAAAAACCTTGGTAGACATAACACTTGTCTTCGCTTGATGTGAGTAGCTCATGGGATTGTGACCATGGGGAAAGCATTGAGCAAGAATGCTTAAGGTATTCTTGAGGCCGCGAGGTCCGAGTCCTTTATGAGGAGCAAGAGGGGTGTTATGAATGGAAGCCCTTACTAAGAACCATAGGTTAGAGGCCACCTATTTTAGCTACTTATCTTCTTAGTGCAAGGATTGATCCAAGTGGACTAACCCGGATCACCCCAAGATACTCACCATATGTGTCCCTTTGGTTGTATTTTTTGACACTTCCATAACAAAGCCAATATATCTTGTGGGCAACCACTTGGTGTGAGGCAAGGGGGCATCAAGTTGTGGGCTAAGTTGGTAAGTATTGAGCCTTGTCTTGTAGGTAGATATTGCTTGAAGTATTTTTGAATGTGCTAAACCAGTGTAAATATTCTCAACATACAAACAATCGGTAGCTTCTATAGGGTGCAATTTTATTTTTGATATCAAAAGTGTTTGTCTTAGCAAGGTTGCTTTTGCCCTTGTTTCAAGTGTTTAGAGACATGTTTGATCCCCTACTATTTGCAAACCTGTCCAAATGTTGTTAAAATTATGATTGAAATCAGACATTTTCACTCTCAGATCCAGACATTTGAAATCAGACCTTCAAAACTCAAAATTTGCACAAATTAGTCAAGATCAACATCAGTATCACCTACATTTGTCAGAAATATCACGTGACCTATCATTTTGCATTGTGTCACCCACACTACCTGGATTTTGTCACCTGGCAGTTATATGGTCTATCACCTGTCAGAAGGAGAAGTGTCGCCCAGTCTTAGGTGTATCACCTGGTTTGCCTAGAGTTTGTTGCCTGAAAGTTTTTAGTAGTATTCTTAGTTTTAGTCATTAAGTTGCCTTTTTGTATGACTTGACCTTTGAGTAGGTTATCTGACCTTGCTGTTAGAGGTCTATGTTGACTATAAATTTTTGATTCTAGCCTTCTAGGGACCATTTCAATTGATTTGCAAGGTTGTCTTGAAAATAATTTGTCAAGTTGGAAAGTTATTCCTAGTGAAAAGTTTGTCTTTAGAATTGTTGATTACACCCTTGGGGAATTTTGGTCCTCTTATTGTCCAAATCATCATTTTTCATCTATATCAATTTCAATTGAATTTTGGCCTAGTCCAACCTCCTGATTCAAAAGTGCAAGGATATTCATCCTTTGATTTAAAGCACCTCTTTGACAGTGTTGTTAAAGCCCTTTTATTTTCTATCTTTTCATTTTCTCTTTGGACAATAGAGAATCTTAATTATCCTAGGTTGGAATTAGCACTTTGAGAGATTGACTTATCACCTAGAGTTTCTTTCTTTCATGTCAGTTACAACAAGATACCAAGTCAGTCAAAGGAAACAACCTCCAATTGTCATATCCTAGGTGTTGTCATGTTGCTCAACATCTCAATGAACGTTATGGTATCAATTGCATAAGATGACTCTTAGTCTTCTTCTTCCTTCTCCATTTCCCATGTTCTTCTGAAGTCTTCTATTCCCATGGGAAATTCTTCTTCTTCTTCTTGATTCTTTTCCTCTTATTATCTAGTCTACATTCTTCTATTCATTTCTTCCATGATTGATTCCTCCTCTTCTAGAACCATGAATTTCAACTATCTTGTTAAGGAACCTCTCTTGAGAATAGATGATCTTGAACTCATTGCTCAATTTGAAGAGTATCTTTATTCCTCCAATAGTCCTTCCAAATATCTCATGGGTGACAAACTTATAGCAAAAATAAAAGAAAAGATGATTAAATTAGATGCCTTTGCTAGGATCATAGACATGATCATATCACAACCTCCTTCTTCTAAACATTCTTCATCATCTAAGTTTTCTCATTCTTCCTCATCTTCCAAGTTTTATCATGACTCTTCCAGACATCATTCTCATTCTTCATCTTCTAAGTCTTATCATGATTCTTCTAAACACTGTTCACATTATTCATCTTCCAAATCTTATCATGACTCTTCTAAACATTATTCAAATTCCTCATTATCCAAGTCTTCTTCTTCTACTAGGTCTTCACCTTCCTCTTCTCCACAATCTTGTTCCTCTTCTACTTCTCCTAAGAATCTTCCTTCTCTTCAGAAGACATACCATAATGAGCAACGTGATAGTTCTTATGATGCCTCTTCCACAAAGAGTGACACACCCACCTATGATGACTATGATGACTATGACAATGGATAGTTTAGCCATACCTATGATGCTTCTATTCTTAAGAGCCCTCCTCAGCGTGTGCTTAGGCTTACTAAAGGGTCATCTTATTGGGTAGATTGTGATGGGGATCCATATGATTCTGATTTTGAAAGAGAATATGATATTTGTTGTGAATAATATGATACATCTACTTCTATTGAGGAAGAGAAAGCTTTTCATGCTGATTATAAATGTAGATACTATGAGCATTTCTCCTCTAAGAACTCTCATTCTAAAAATAAAGATTGCACTCTCAAGCAAGATCATGTTAATGTTGTACCTTTGTCTTGTGTTGGTTCTCTTTCATCCTCTACTTCCTCTAATACCCACACATTTCCTAAAGCTTCTAAGTCTTCCAAATCTTTCACAAATACTTCATCCAATTCAAATCCTAATGCTTTTCATGTGGTTCCCTATAGTTATTCTCAACGGCCACCTCTTAAAGATACTCAAGCTAACCTTCACTTGGCTGCAAATACTTTCAATAATGCTAAACCTAAAGAGCCTAAGCCTTCATGCGCTATAATGTCTACTTCAACTAGCCCTTCACCATCTCTTCTAAAGTCTTCCATACAATCCCAACATGCTTCCTTGTCCTTAGAAGTGGCTCCATGTCAAGAGGACTCTAAAAATGATAAATAAAAGAACATAAAGAATGATCAAGATCAAGGACCCTCCATGTCATCCAATCCTTTTCATGATGTCTCTCCTCCATTTCATGGTTCTTTTGATCCTTTACACCCTTCCTTATTCATTCCACCATGTCTTAATTTTTCCTCTAAGCAAGATCAAGCTACTACTTACACTATTGAGCTTATTGATAATCAAAATAACCTTACCACACTTGTGCTCTCCAAAGATGAGACTTCCATTAAGGTTATTGAAAATGATGTTGTTACTTCCAATGATAAGCCTATTGAAAATCAAGAGAAAAATTCTACGCTTGTGCTATCCAAAGATCCTTGTTAAGATCAAAGCCTTGCATCTTCTTGTTCTACCACTCCATGTTCACTTCCACTTTCTACTCTTCCTAAGTCTTCATAAGCTTTGAATGATCCTATAAAAAAAACTGCTCCTATTCAAGATGTCCAAGATCCTATTGAAAATTTTAATACTCACTCTAAAGATGCTGATATCTTTGGTTGTGATATAGATGCTGATGAACTTATTGATTATCCTTTTGCATCTTCCACATCCATCCTTGGACTTTCTCCACCAATACCAAAGGCGTCATGTCTTCCTTCTATCTTGGGCCCTTATGTCCCTTCACTTTCCCCTCCTAATTCTCTTAATTTGTCATCTATTTTGGGTCTTTACGTCCCTCCATCTCTTATCTTTCCTCAAGATCAACATAGATGCATACCCTTGAATCCTTTTCATTCACCCACCCATCTAAACCAATCATATTATCCTTCTTCCTCCATAAGTCCCAAGTCTTTTGGGAGTAACTTGAATGTTCAATACAACAAAAAGAAGCAATACAAGAATCCATCAAAAAAAGAAGATCACCATGTCTCCTGTAATCGACATGGAGGCATAAAGTCAAAAGAGATATCTAAGAAGAAAACTACAAGACAAGTATGGGTTCCAAAATCTATCATTGAAAATATTCTCTCTAAATCATCAAAAGGAAATAAAAAGCCTAAGGCTATATGGATTCCAAAGTCTCTCTTGAAAGAATCTAATATTGAACAAAAAATGAAGTTGACATTCAAGCTTCCAAAGGCTTCCACTTCATCTTCTTCCAAAAACATTCTTCCATTCCATGTGCCTAAACCACAACCTCTACTAAACATTCACCATATTCCTTCATTTCCTCCACCCTCTCACCACCCTTCAAGGTGTGTGTTGATTTTGATCTTGCCTTCCTTTCCATCTACCCTTTCAAAATCCTTCCATTCATTATTCTTCTACCTTCTATCATTTTTCATCATTATCCTATTCCTCCTATCTTCCAACCTCACTCGCTGTACATAAAGCCTTATCCTCCATTTTTCTCTTCCATTTTCCTTTCCCTATCAGCATCTTTGAGCATATCAGTTTGGATCCTTGGTATATCATGGTTTATCCTTTCAAAGAGCATTATCTAAAAAGCTTGCCTTCTTCCAAAAATTTCAAAAAATAGAAAAATGAAAAAATGAAAAAATTGAAAATGTGCCATGGTGAAAACCTGAGAACAGGTGCCTTGGTAGCAAAAGTAAAGAGAAATAAATTCATCCTATGGTGAAAACCACTCCCTTGTGGTGCCTAGGATAAGTACCATGATGAAAACCTAGCAATCAGGCATCATGCGTAGTTCTTCTACATATTTCATCCATTCCATTCCATCTTTGATCTTGACAATGTTGAACTATACGCGAACAATTGGCTATTTGGTGAGCTATCTTAGGATGATCTTGTTTTCATTCCTTTCATTTTTAGCCTTTATATCTATTTTTCTCTCTTCATTCTAGCCTTTCGCTATCTTTTTCCCCCTTGGTCTTGATCTAATAAAAAGAGTAAAATACGATGCTATGAAGTCTCTTGACATGTCTACTCCTTTGGACTGCATCCCTTCCTTCTTTTGCAATGCACTTTTGTGACTTATCCTATGCTAGCCTTTCATTGCTTGTCCAAATATGCTTTTCATGACAATTTTTCCCTAGCTTGGGTACTCTTGAAGAGTTTTTCTTTAAGGATTTCTTCCCTCCATTCGCCTTCATTCTCCTTTCCTCCATCTCTTCCACTAGCTCACTCATCCCTCTTGTTCTCCACCTTGCTTGACATTGGGACTGCACGATGTGATCTTGCTTAAAGAGTTTGATGCCTATTTTGTCTGGGGGCATCCTTTGTACATATTTTATGATCCTGAAAAAATACCAAAAAAAATTCATATATGATGCTGAAAAAATTCTAAAAAGCATAAAAAGTCTTGAAAAAATATTAAAAAAAAAAAAATAGCAAAAAATTTAAAAAAATAGAAAAAGTGCCTTGGTGAAAACTTGGAAATAGGTGCCTTGGTAGCAAAAAATCAAAAAAATGAAAAAAATAAAAAGAAAATTGCAATAAAAATCCAAGTGGTGAAAACCTAGAAACAGGCGCTACTTGAGGCCTTTGCACTCTTATTTATTAGCATGCGTCCTCGACACTGAGCCTTTCTCCATCATACCTTGACCTTATTTGGCTTAGTCTAAAATTGGTATTTACCTTTGTCTAGGGGGCATAACTGTTCACATAGGTCCTTTAGGTGTGTTTGTCTCTTGGGGCATTTTCTAACAGGTGTTTTTCAACACCACCCCAAACAGTGTTTTTCAACAATACCCTTGCGTCGAGTGTTTCTTAACACTTATCAGATGTCTTACCCAATAGTCCAAGTGTAATGTGATATTTCTCACTAAGCAGATGTGATACTCAAAATTTGACTCTATGACCAACACACACACACACTTAAACAATCAACTCGCTGAGATATGTTGACTTTATTTTTCTTTGTGTGTTATCTATGAGGATTTCTTTGATGAGTGGTCTCTCCTTAAGAATTTTTCGATGATGCATAGCTAGAAGACTGAGGGTATGAAAACATGTTTTATTTACTAGTCATCTTGACCTACATGTCTTTGATGCCTAGGTGGGATTTCCACATTTCTATCTAATAAAGATCATATTCATATCCACATAGTCATGCTAGTGTGCATTGTATGATCTTACGGCACTACCTAACACTTGATGATGATAATTAGATATCTATAAGCATTATGACCTTGCAAGTCAACCACTTTCATAGTAGCTTGCATTCTTAGGTTCATGATTAGATTAGTTCTTTGCATTTTGCATATGGAGAGAGCACTCCTTTTTATCATTTACGGACTAGTCGGTCAACTGTGTTCATCCTCTGATTCTTATTGATCATGTCTTTCACTTCTTGTCTTTCACATCACATCCTTTTCTATTCCTATAGCATTTTGAATTTTTGACCTAATTTTCAAAACACCTTGGAATTGCGCAAAAAATTGCACCCCTAGCTAATTTCAACGTCCTGGATCCATTTTCGGACTTGAAATCGAAATCCAAGGTTATCTTGATTGTCAAAATCATGTTTCAAAATTTTTCCCTTCTTCTGAGTAGTTGACTGACTTTTTGAGGCATAATCCAATTTTTGATGGACTTTCTTCCTTCCATGTCTCTCAAATTTTCTAGTCTTTCATTCGCGCTATTTCTAGTCTTCTATTTCTATTCTTCTACTTCATCATTGGGGCATGTTTCATTTCCTATTGGTTACCCTATTGACCTTTACATTTGATTATGATTTCATTCTGATTTGATCAAATCTTTTATCAGTTGCTGTCTCTCCTCTACCTGATTTTGATTTCGATTCCGAGGGGGCAGTATCTATTGAATTTTTATTCTTGATTTCCTAATTTTCTTGATTTAGACATCTTTTGTGAGCTTTTTCTCAAATTTAAGATTCTTATCTCTTACTTTCAATATGATCCCAAATCGACCTCATGTTCAAAGGCCTTTGTTTATGTTTTGTCCAGATATGATCCCGAATCGACCTCATATCTGAGTTGTTTTGTGATCCTAGATCGATCTCACATTTCAACTTCATTCTTTGACTACATGTGTTCGCAAACCGATCACACATTAGTCAAAGAGGGGCAAAATGTATGCACCTAAAAATGGTCACCTAGACTTTGGGCCCCATTTATTTGATTTATCAATCCTGAATTATTTTTATCAATAATCAATATTTTCAACATTATCAATTTCTTGATCAAGTCTTAATTTCGATCATATATTGGATTTTTATCCTATGGGCTAACCATTTTATCCTAAATTTTTATTTAATTAAAATGAATATTTCCTCCCCTTTTAATTAAATAAAAAGGCCCCCACTTTTCTTCTTATCCTAAGTTGCACAAATAAAGTATTATTCTTATTTTATAAAAAGTGAAAAGTACTTTTTGTCTCATATGGACATAAAGTCAACTTCTATTTTCTCATTGGAAGATATTTGTGCACAAGGATCAAGCTTCCATTTTTCTCCACTGTTGATTAAGACTTTTGCCTCTTAATCTCAATGGTCCATTTTAGTTCATTTCTTATAAAAGGAGAGCTCTCTCCTCCATTTGGATATCTTGGAATTTTATGACATTGTTATGCTGTAGGTTTTCTAGCTCACTTTGAAGACTCCTTTGAAGACATTGAAGACTTGCTTTCTTTCATTTGCTTTCATCATTTAGTTGCACCTTTCATTTGATTAATTTGCATAATCATGGCATTTTAGAGTAATTTTCCTTTTATGCAATAGATTTAGCTCACATAGTCTAATTAGGGGCTTGTAATTCATTGCAATTTCCTTTCATAGTTGCATTGTACTTTCATTTTCATAGAGTAATTTGCATTCTCATATAGTTTTCATTACATTTGCATACTTTGATTCAATTTGGGGATATTGAAATTCTTGCCCATGTCTTTGGATTTGAATCTCTCATTGTATGGTTGACTAGCAAGGTCACTAGTTTGTAGCTCTAGCTGAGAGAAATTTTATCATAGTCCCTTGCAAATCCATGCATAGAGAGCTATGAGCCGCTTTGTGAGGCCTCATTGTTGAGCAACCTTGCATGTAATGGTTCATAGAAGTGTGGTCACTTTTACACCATACATATATCCTTGTGAGAGGACTAGGCCCTGTTAAAAGCCTTTGACCCCATGAGGAGTCAATTATACAATACAAAAATGGATCTTACTATTTATACAAAGTTTTTACTACACATATTGTACATATACAACTTCGCAATACAAAACCTTGATTGTTGTTGATATCTTTAATATCTAATCAATCTTTTTAAGTGATTGCATAAAATCAAACATACAACTGTCCTTCTCTACTCGGATGATCAAATTTGCATATTTACTTAACAAAAAAAAGTGTGCATATTTCAATCATATCATTATAATTCAATTGACTGTCTCACTTAAACAAAGTGTCTTCCTTTATACCATTCTCTTTATCCACTTAGCTTTCAACTTAAGTATACGTTACCAAAACTTTAATATCTCATTCCCTCATGTTAGGATGGACATCTTGGATGTCATCCCAAACTAATTCATAACTTTATTTCATAATCAAAAAATAACTTGTTAGCCAAACTTGATATACTCTAACTTTCCTTGTTTCTGCAATATACATGAACTATCTTAGAAAAACTTCAAAAATCATAACCAAAACATAGCATCTTCTTTAGCACAATTATACACATCATAAATGATGTCCATACTATCTTTAGTGAAGCTTGCTAAAGTCAAACTATCAATAGTAAACCTTGCTGAATAGATCTTTGTATCTGCTTACTGTAAATTGCCTTAGACAATTTCTAAGTATCACTTATCAAAACTTTAGCTATAACATATCTATTCAAAATGAGTCTATATATTTCCATTAATGAAAATCTTATCATATCCCCTTATCCAAATTGCCAAAAAACCTATCCTTCAATTCTTCCTATCATCCCCAAATATATGGGAAAACTGAAGTAGTTAATAGGTCATTGGGGAATTTGTTGAGGTGTTTGACAAAGAAAAACAACCAGACATGGGATGCCATTATTCCTCAAGAAGAATTTTCCTATAATGATTCCCTCAATAGTAGTACAATAAGGGGTACATTTAATATTGTTTATGGGATGAACCCTAAGGGGATATTGGAACTTAGGGAGTTACCACAAGAAATGAAGATTAGTGCCCAAGGTGAAAGCTTTGCAGAGGCCATGAAGGAAGTGCATGATCAGGCTAGGTACACATTGTACCAAAATACTCTCAAGTATAAGGAACATACTAACATGAAGAGAAGGGATGTGTAGTAACAAGTGGGGGATCTGGTATGGGCACATTTGAGGAGAGAAAGTTTGTACCCAAAGGGAAGTATATGAAACTCATGATCAAGAAATTAGGACCCTGCAAAATTCTTAATAAGTTTGCACCTAATGCTTATGAAATATAATTGCCATCTGGTATAGGGATTTCTCCAATTTTTAATGTGTCTAATATTTTTCCATTTAAGGGTGAAGTCTCTTTAGGTGGACAAAGTGAGCAGGATACACATGGTGAGGAGGAATGGCTCCTCACTCAACCAATGGAGTTGGAGCATGTTTTGGATACCAAGGTGGTAAAAAAGACAAGGAGGAATGAGTAAAAGAAGTACTTGGTTAAATGGAGAGGTTTTCCTAATTTTGAAGTAGCTTGGATGGATGAACAAGACATCATCAAACATGGCACTACCTTACCAAACCTCATCTCAAAGGGAGCTTCAGATTTTTCTACCTAGGAAGTATGATGTAGGGGAACCTTTTGGAACATCTAGGACCATTTGAAGGTTCTAAACTTATAATGAAATGTAATAAGTTCTATGGACCATTTGGGAAACCTTGGGAATCAATTGGACCCATTTGTAAGGTCATTGATCTAATAAGACATTTATAAGCCTATTGGTCAAATATGGTCAAAGGGTCACTAGGGGTCTAGGAAAGGGTAAGATAGAGATGATATGGTGTTTTTGACCAATTATGGTCATTAGAATGAGTTCTTGGCATGGGGAAGGTTGGGAAGGTACACTTGATGAAAAAAGTTGACAATGTTGTTATGACAACATTGACAACATTTGAGCAACTTTTGCATTTTGGTCCTAATGGTCACTTTGGTTAAAATGATAGTTAGGAAGCATTTGGGGGATGTTTTTAACTCAATATATACCTTCCTTGGTTGAGGGAAAAGGTTTGTTTAATTTTTGTGAGGAGAAAATAATAAAATCTCACTATTTCTTGGTTTAAAACTCTATTTTATGTTATCATACAGCTATGTACAGACTGATACAAGGGTGAAATGTTCAATTGATCAGAGATTGATATCACTTTTCTATTGAGAGTTGCATCTATTATTCTAAAATAGACGGAGAAACCCTCAAGTACCTAGGGTTTGGAATTGAAGTGTAATTATTTCCACTTTCCATTGTGGGAAAATTAAAAAATTTGGTAGAAAGTGAGGTCCCTATATGTATCATAAGATTCAATTGGTTTGGGACAAGGAGATGAAGGTAGTTGGGAGAATGGGAAAGACCTAACTAGGCATCTCAATGTGAGTGGTTAATTGGTAAGGGAAAATGAGTGGTATAGAGGTATCGAAGGGTGAGTTTCTCAAAGTTTGATAGTGGATTTGGGGATTCTACATAAGGATTGAAGTGTGTAGATGGTTGGTAAAGTGGGAAAAATCCATCCATTAGTAGTTTTTTTAAGGAGTAGGTCTAATTGGGCAATTATGCCTAAGGAGAGACTCAATAGAAAGGTGTCTGATTTATGTGACTAGGAACCCAATTTTGGGTATGTTTTCAAGGACCCAAAAGGGTATTTGAAACTACATTCCATTCCCTAGGTCATTTAGGAAAAGTTAGATAAAAAGGGGAAAAACTGAGTTGGGAGACCTAGTAGGCCTAATTGAGTGCTAATAAACTTAAGTGTCAAGATAGGATTGTTGGGGTCATGAAATTGGTTCAAACCCTAGTTCTCATACCATAAAAAGGTGCAAGGGGGAGTTGAAATCATCCTTTGGAGGCATAGGAGAGGAATACCTTGTCCAACCCTATTTAAGGGCTTGGTTGAAGTAAACAAGAAGGAAGGTGTGTTCTTGGATTAAGGATGATCCAAATTGAACAGTGACACCAAACATGGGACATGTAGGAGACTTTGAGTTTGAAAGTGGCTCTTAGGAAAGGGAAGAGAGAAAATAAAAATCCTCTTGGAAATGATAGGGGAGTGTCTAATTGAGAAGATTTATAGGTGAAAGGGAAAGTTTAAATCCTTTGGGAAACTATGTGTCACTCTGATTTTGACTGCTACTAGAGTCATCATTATTATTTTGATCTTCATTTTTGCCTCCATAAGACTGTCCACCAAGCTTTCCACCATGACCTCTTCTAGTTTGTCTAGTCTCAAAATTCTTGTTCATTTTTTCTTCTACCTTTAAACCTAATTGATATGCATCTTCAATGGTAGAAATTCTTACCATTATCAGCCCTTCTTGAATACTCAACCTTGACCCATATTTTCAATAGGAAACCTTCTCCTTGTTAGCTTCAAAATGACCTATTATGATATGAATCTGATAGAACTCTTTTGTATACTCCTAGATGGATTTTTCCACTTTCCTCAACCCTTGCATTTTATTTAGAAAATCAAGGTCATAGTCAACAAGAATGAACCGTCTCTTTAGTTTTTCCACCATCTGATCCCACCATCTGATCCCGCCTTTTTATATTCTCCTTCCATGTTTTGTTTCTCTCTAGTCGAACCTCCTTCCACCAAATCTTAGCATGCCCTATCAACTTGACCTTTGTGAATCTGACCCTCTCAGGATCTTCTATTTCCTCAATCTCAAATTAATCCTCCATATCATTCATCCAATTGATCAATTCTTTTGGATTAAGATTTCCATAGAATGTAGAAACTTCAAACTTGGGTCTCTTTACAATCTTGGAAATGGCCCTCATAAACCTATATTCATAAAGATCCCGAGCCATTTCTTTCTCTACTTCAAATTGTCCTTCTCCTTCAGATTCATGCTCACTTACATCTCTTGCCCTAATATCAGTTCTTCTATGAAGCTCCTCTTGCAGTGCTTTCACTTACCTCTACAAGGCTCTAAAACCCTCTTTTGTCAAACTCGTAATTCTTCCATTGTGATTCTTCATGGAGGCATTTCGTTACTTAACTCTCAAACCCACAACCACAATCCTAGTGCAAACTACCTCATGCTAGATGATTTGCCTACATACTTAGGACCTTCTTCTATGATACCACTTGATGAAGGGTACCTCCCTTATTTAACCAAACACACATAATGCAATAGGGAAATAAATAGGAAAATAGCAAGAAAAAATTATTGGCAAGAATATAAACACTTTATTTCCATTATCCTCAATGAAATGACATTACAATATTTTGAAAAACAACATGCTATAGCCACATTAGTATTTTTATTACAATAATCTGCAAGACAAAGCCACAATATACACTTTTGGAATTGAACCCTAAAATTCCCCGTTAGCCCTATTTAAGTAGCACAATTAGTTTCCTAAGAATATTCTAGAAAGTGAAAATTTCTCATTTTGGCACCCAACAGTTCAATTTCCCACTTTAAGTAATTTTTCTCCCTCTTCTTTCTGTACTAAATGTAGTCTTGAAGGAATAACTTACAAAAATCATAACTCATGAACCATTGAGTCGATTGACTATTATAACCCCATTTTGGAATGGCACAAAGCGTTATATGCCTTAGGCTTGCAAAGTATTATTTGATCAAAATTTGACCCCTTTTTGTAGCCTTTAAAGCCTCCAAAACTGAGTTCAAAGTTTTGTACCACCCTGTCAAAATAGAAAATTCAATATCTTCAAAACTAGACTTGATCTTGCCAAGAAACTTTACCAATAGGATAATACATCCAAAATGAACCTCCAGGGAATAAATTGGAACAATCTATGTTCAAATGAACAACCTACTAAAAATATTAACCTTGTCTAAAGATAGCCCTTATTGAAAACTAGATAATATTTTTGGGTGATGCAAGATTGCTCTTACACCTTGTATGCTCCTGCATCAAGTAGATGACTTGCATTTCTTTATTAGACCATAAATAAATATAGATATTCAACTAGCCTTAGTCTCTCTGCAATATGTAAACATTGAGGAATGAAATTAGCCTTTACTTGTGAGGATCGATTAGAGGGAAGGAATGATCTTAAAATTTCTACTCTCGACACACAAACCATGGTTGTGGCTTAATTGCATGTCTCCTCTTTGTTCTAAAGTTTATACATATTGCATGTACTTGAATGTTTCTAATTTGAGTCACATTACACACTATGTTGAAGTTAAATGGTAGACTTTTTATTAAACATACATACTCTTATTGATGGTTTTCCACAATTTTGAAGACTATTCACTCTAATTTATAGAAATATTTGAATGAATAATAGAGTTCCTAAGATTGTAGTGTATGACTTGTATTTCTTTATCAGACCATAGATATAGATAGACATTCAACTAGTCTGACTCTCTCTACAATTTATAAACTTTGAGGAATAAAATTAACCCTTGCATGTGAGGATCAATTAGAGGGGACATGATCTTAAAATTTTACACTCTTGATCCACAGACCATAGTTGCGGCTTAATTGCATGCCTCCACTTTTCTTTCAAGTTTATATGTGTTGTATTTTCGTAAATTTTTCTAATTGACTTGATATTTTGTAAGATCCTTTGTAGCAAAGTATAAATGTCTTACCACTAAATCATTGTACTCCATGAAATGACATTCAATTATATCATATTATTCATGCATGCTACTTGATATTTGCACATTTTCCATACATGTCCATCGAAGATTTCATAGTTGCAATATCTACTATTGGCATTAAGTAGAATTGCCACTAGTGACAACACTTATTTGCATTCTGAGTGCACACCGAGCAAGACAGTGCAAACCGAGCAGAACAGTGCAAACCGAGCAAGACAGTGCAAACCGAGCATAACAGTGCAAACCGAGCAAGACAGTGCAAACCGAGCAGAACAGTGCAAACTGAGCAGAACAGTGCAAACTAAGTAGAACAGTGCAAACCGAGCAAGACAATGCAAACCGAGAAGAATAGTGCAAACCGAGCAGAACAGTGCAAACTGAGCAGAACAGTGCAAACCAAGCAAGATAGTGCAAACCGAACAAGATAGTGCAAACCAAGCAGGACAGTGTAAACTGAGTAACATTATGTCTACCGAGTCACTAGTATTTACCAAGTTCAAAACCTACCGAGTGGTTAGTGTGAACCGTGCCTTCACTTCTACCGAGTGCATGACGATGCCGAGTAATGTAGTGGACGCCGAGTATCAGAAAGTCACCGAGTTAGTTTGCAGGAACCGTATAACCATACTTGGGCCGACGTAGTGGCACTTATGTTTATTTGTCAAGCCGACTTTGTAATTGTAATTGTAATTAATTGTTTAGACTTGTATATAAACAATGTTGTAAAAATGTCAAAGAAATGTAATGAGAATGAATGTGAAAAAGAAAGAAAGGCAGAGATAAGCAAATTACAAAGGGCTACAGCAGTATAGGGAACAACAAAGACAAATTCATCACAGAAGGTGATCAGTACATCAGCGAATCTCAATCAGTAATCCAGTTGCAAAGCAAGAGATCTATTGTTTCATCCTAATAGGTGAATCACTACTAAATCCTTTAACCGGGTAGACTTAACAGTCTTTTGTAAAATCTCTTTACCGAGTGCATACTTCATTGTATGTTTGTAAATCCTTTAATAGGGTGGATTTAGCAATCCTTATTGCTCCTAGCAGGGTAGATCATCAGAAGTGATCAAATTGTAAGCCTTAACCGGCCAACTTTATTCTACAGTACTAAAGTTTTGTGGGTTTCATCCCCACCCCAATTTTACTTTCTTTTTGGAAGGTTTCTGGGTAACCAAATCTATGTGTCATTGTTGTGAATGCTTTTAAGTTTCATGCTTTCTATATGCATAAGGATAAAGTTAATACATCTGTAATTATAAGAAAATTTGGAGTTACTAATTCACCCCTCCCCTCTCAGTAACTCAGTTAATTCCTGAATATTTCCAACAATTGGTATCAGAGCAGAGTTGGTTCTCAAGATAAAGCTTAACTAGCTTGAGCAAAGATCCAGGACAATGGAGGTATTCAAACTGAACAAAGTGATTGAAAATGAAAAGCTAGATCTGGAAATGGCCATAGCTAAACTTAAAGAAGCAAAAGAACATCTTTCCCAATCCTTAAGAAGAAGGAAGGAACTTGCAAATCAGATGAATGATCAGAATTACATTGAAGAAAAGATTGAAGATCTTTTTCCCTCAAATAGCTCAAATGAAGCAAAAAATGCTGTCAAAGAACTCCTAGAAAAGAATGGGTCTCTGTAGGAAGAAGTGAGAAAATTAAAAAGAGAACAAGAGCTACACTCAACAAGATTTTGTGAGACTTAGAACAAAGAAACAAGTTGAAAGATGAATTAGATGGAAGGAACAATGAAGTCCAAAATAAAACCCTTCAGCTAGAAAACCTAATTGATCAGATCTCCCATACAAATGAGGAAATTCTGAATCTAAGATAAAAAATAGAAAGCACAAGAGAAGAACTAAGATTTGAAAAGGAAATCAATCTAAGATTGGTGGATGACCTAAACACCGAAAAACAAATCAATGAAGGAATGCTGAAAAGCCAAGAAGACTTAAATCAGCTGTATGAGTGAAATCTTCATAGACAGAAAGGAAAAGTAGGACTTGGATATAAAGGAGAAGGTGAATCTTCTAAGCAAGGTACTCAAAGAAATCAGAAACCTACTTGTAATCATTGTGGTAAAATAGGACATACTTCAAATAAATGTTGGAGCAATGAAAAAGCAGAATTCAATGGAAAATGCTACAACTGCAATCAACATGGTCACAAAGCAAATGAATGTAGGGAAAAACCAAGATTCAGAGGTAATTGCCACAAATGCAACAAACAAGGTCACAAGGCATCCGAGTGCAGATCCAAAACATTCAATCCAGCAGAACAAATTATGAAAGCAATGTTTGGATGGGACTACAACACCTAGTGTAGATGTCATTACTGTGGAGAATATGGACACATTGGCATGAACTGCATAAAACATCATCTAAGGAAAAGAGATACTACCGTAAGATGCCTCAAATGCACTAAACTCGGTCACATAGCCAGAAATTGCATGAATGCTAGTGAAGTTGAAGATGGAAAGAAGAATGAAGCAACTAAGGTCAGGAAACAGGTGAGACAAAAGTGGATTCCTAAATCTACCGAGCAAACCAGTCCAAGTAATGGAATGGGTGGCTCTATTGACTCAAACTAAATTTCCAAGAAAGTATTGGAACTGTATTCTCATAGACAAACTTCAAGCAGTTCCAAAACCGAATTATAAGAAAGATCTAAATGAGCATACAAGATGCAGTAAGATCACAGGAAGGTCGGTATCAGTCTTTACCGAGCAAGGTCGGTACCAGTCTTTACCGAGTGAGGTCGGAGCAATATGAATTCTTGAGTTCACCGAGTTGCGAAGTCTTTACCAAGCAATTAATTCTTAGTGGGTGACAGTCTGCTAGAATTCATACCCTAATTTGTACTGAGCATTAATGACAGAGTTATAAACAAAAGGGCAAGAAATCAAACTCATTCTTCACCATGAACTTTTAGCACTTTGAGAGCAAAAAATTTCAAGAGCAACCCAGCGATTCAAAAACCTTTGCGAAAGGAATTTTTTATGAGCTACCATGGCATCATCCAACACTTCAGCGAAGAAAGGATCAGAAATGTTAGTCCAAGGGGAATGGAGAGCACCAGATTTCAAGATCGTGCCTGTAATTGCAGTAGCCCTAGATTCAAATAGAGCTCAATCTCAGATTCCTCCTAAGGTACTACTTATTAACGATATTCGTAATCATTTCAACTGTGCAATTCAAGAAATGGGAAACCTAGAGCTAGATATTGTGCATGAGGAACTGTGTGTGGATGGTATTCTAAAACCCGAGCACAAACATGTGGAAGATAAAGGATTAGTTCACATTGCACATTTACCTCGAAACTTTCGGGAGAAATGGGTTAGATACATTCTCAGCCATGTACATGATGGCAAGATTTGGCTTGAGCAACCCATAGAGATCACCAAGAAGATGATTCATCAAATCACCGGTCTTCCCATGTTGAACAAAGCTAAAACTACCAAAACCCTAGGTTGGCCGGAACTGGAGAAGAAAACCCTAGCCGAGTGGGACGGTAGAGGCATGAAAGTTAGCAGCATTACCGATGCTAAACTGAAGTTTGGTACACACATAATTGCCCATAAAATATACAGTTCAAGTCGACAGAATAGTGTCTCCTGTGAAGCTATTGACCTAGCATACAAAGTGGTCAAGAATAACTTATCATTTGACCTTGCAGATTTATTGTTAAAACAGTTTAACAGAAACATGGAAAGCATTCAAACTTCCAAAAACAATCCATGTAAGTTTGGATCTTTACTGGTCTGTTTATTCTTCTATGTTCAAAAATTCTTCCCTTCCAAAGGAAAAGTTGTATGGAGAAAAGATGTGCCAGTCCTTTATGAGATAAATAAATACATTTCAGAAATGGGTGAAAATTTTGAAAGCATCATGGATAGTTATTTTGAGTCTTTCAAAGAGAAAATGAATGACAGATTCCGGATTCCACAGAAGTTGGTTGAAGATTATAAGGATGACATTTATTTCATGGTGGACTGTGACAATGTATATATTCAAGCAGCTAAACCGAGGATTGTACATGCAAAACCTCTTCCTTATGAGGTAAACATTGATGAAACCAAGAATATCATTGAAGCCCTTCTTAATCAGCCTGCCAATCCCAAAGCTCCATATTTTGGAACATATGATGAAGCAAAAGTAAGAATTGAATTAAGCATAAAGCTTCCATAGGCGGTAAACAAAGGAAAGAAGAGGATAGCCAAAATGCAAATGCTAACCGAGGACAAAGGAGAAAATGATGAAGAAGAAGAGGAAAAGGATGAGAAAACAGAGGAACTAGAACCTGCAAAGAAGAAAGGAAAGGTATTCATCACTAAAGCACCTAAGCCTCCCACTGCTGTATTTACAAGGAGAAGTGCAAGAGGTAAGGCAGACAAGGCAGACAAGGTAGACAAAGATATAGTATTCAAAAGGCCTCCTCTAAACTTTCAAGAAAGGATCAAACTTTTTAGAGAAGGATCAGGATCTGGAGTAAGTAACATAAAATCTTTTAAATATGAAACCAGATCGAAAATAGAACAGAAGGAAATAGAAGATGTTGTTGTTGAAAAGATGGGACAGTGGAAATACTCTCCTGATGAAATAGCCCCACAGGTTCCAACAGTCTTATTAGATCCAATAAAAATGAGATGGAGCAATGCAAAGCAAACTGTAATAGACATATTTGATCAAACCCTGAGACAACTAATGCCGAGCTTGAAAAATGATGAAATAAAAAAGGCATTGAAGGAAAATGAAAGTAAGATGACACTAAAGTTCAATACTTGTTTGATTCTGATCAACAATATTGAATCGGTTGTGAAGGCTGCAAATGCCACATGGAAGAACATATACCATCTTCACCAATTGAGTATTGAAACAGTAATAATAAAAGACATTGAAGATGACAATGATGAACAAGAAGAAGCCACTGAGGTAGATGACACTGTGAGGATAGCAGCAGAAGTCATTGCATCACTTCCTACCTCTCCAGTAAAAGTTTCTACATCTAGCCTGGAGACACTTTCAAGCATGGTTGTGACAACTTCAACATTTGTCCAATCACCTATAGCAACAATAGAAGCAACCACTATTTCTTCTACCGAGTTGCAGTCTCCCACTTCATCAAGTTTTCCAGCAGTAAGTATTCCAGTTTTTTATTCTACAAGTGTAAATACTTTAAGTTCTCCAGTAGACAGTATGCCAGTCTCTATAGCCAGTCCTACTATGTCTACTGTCACTACTACTAAGGCATTAAGTACAGATAAGCCTAAGGCTCAACCGAGTATAAAATTTTTGGGTAAAAATATAGTAGAGGATATAGACCTAGATGAAGAAATAGAGATTCCAACATTAGATTTTGCAAATCTATCAGCAGACCAAATGCAAAATATAGGTGAAATCCTCCAAAGGAAAGCAAAGCAAAAGAAGCTTAAAGAGGAGAGAGACAAGGAATATCAAATCATTAAGGATGCTAAGGACATTTTGTCTGATGCATTAGGTATTAAAGTAGACTCCTCTCAACATGTTTTGCTACAATTAGCAGAAGCAGTAAATAAATACAATGAGGATTCATCTGGGACAGAAAAGTTAGTTGAAAGAGCCGAGAAGAGATTCAACAATAAAGTGCTTGAGCACATTGCTTAG
The DNA here is from genome assembly GCA_027943335.1 of Chamaecyparis obtusa. Lineage (NCBI taxonomy): Eukaryota > Viridiplantae > Streptophyta > Pinopsida > Cupressales > Cupressaceae > Chamaecyparis > Chamaecyparis obtusa. Next base: position 150,365 of record BSBK01000337.1, read on the forward strand.
CACATAGCTATTAATCAAGTAGAATTGTCTTCAGTTTTGTCAAACATTGAATCTACCTATTCGAATGTCACCTCTCTTTTGGCCAGACTGTGCAATATTGCCGAGTTCACAAAGGATGTCAAGAATAAAATGAATAAAATTGATGAGGATATGAAGATTAGCATACAGAAGCTGCAACTTGAACCAAGTTCAAGCTCTACTCATCACATGAAAATCTCATACCTATCAAATATGCAGTCAGATCTACTGAAAGAAGACACAAGGATCTGGTCCACACTGCTAGACATCCAGAACATGATCCTTCCCATCATGAATACAATGTATAAGCACATTGAACATTCCAAAACATTGATTCATGTCAATCAATTCTCTATAGCAGATCACATGATTGAACTCTCTGCAGAAGTCCAAATTGCAATCCAAACATGCAAGATTCTGCAAGAAAATTGGGACAGAACCCTGGAACTAATAATGAAGGTACATTCTAATTTTCTATCAAATTTTAGATTTTCTCTGTAAATCACTTGTATATACACCTTTGGCATTATCGTCAAAAAGGGGGAGATATGTATAGAAGGAGATATGTATAGAAGAAGACATGTATAGAAGAAAAGTTAGCACATTGAAAGGGGGAGATAATGTATAAAGCCCTATAACAAAGACAAATTTTTGAAAAATCAAAATAAAACTCAGCATGGTTCATGTATATAAGTTTTGGGCAATAAGTGTTTTTGTCACTAATGCCAAAGGGGGAGATTGTTGGCATTAAGCAGAATTGCCACTAGTGACAACACTTATTTGCATTCTGAGTGCAAACCGAGCAAGACAATGCAAACCGAGCAGAACAGTGCAAACCGAGCAAGACAGTGCAAACCAAGCAAAATAGTGCAAACCGAGCAAGACAGTGCAAACTGAGTAGAACAGTGCAAACTGAGCAGAACAGTGCAAACCGAGCAGAACAGTGCAAACCGAGCAAGACAGTGCAAACCGAGCAGAATAGTGCAAATCGAGCAGAACAGTGCAAACCGAGTAGAATAGTGCAAACTGAGCAAGACAGTGCAAACCGAACAAGATAGTACAAACCGAGCAGGACAGTGTAAACCGAGTAACATTATGTCTATCGAGTCACCAGTATTTACCGAGTTCAAAACCTACCGAGTGGTTAGTATGAACCGTGCCTTCACTTCTACCAAGTGCATGATGATGCCGAGTAATGCAGTGGACGCCGAGTATCAGAAAGTCACCGAGTTAGTTTGCAGGAACCGTATAACCATACTTGGGATGACTTAGTGGCACTTATGTTTATTTGTCAAGCCAACTTTGTAATTGTAATTGTAATTAATTGTTTAGACTTGTATATAAACAATGTTGTAAAAATGTCAAAGAAATGTAATGAGAATGAATGTGAAAAAGAAAGAAAGGCAGAGATAAGTGAATTACAAAGGGCTACAGCAGTATAGGGAACAACAAAGACAAATTCATCACAGAAGGTCATCAGTACATCAGCGAATCTCAATCAGCAATCCAGTTGCAAAGCAAGAGATCTACTGTTTCATCCTAACAGGTGAATCAGTACTAAATCCTTTAACCGGGTAGACTTAACAGTCTTTTGTAAAATCTCTTTACCGAGTGCATACTTCATTGTATGTTTGTAAATCCTTTAACAGGGTGGATTTAGCAATCCTTATTGCTCCTAGCAGGGCAGATCATCAGAAGTGATCAAATTGTAAGCCTTAACCGGCCAACTTTATTCTGCAGTACTAAAGCTTTGTGGGTTTCATCCCCACCCCAGTTTTACTTTCTTTTTGGAAGGTTTCTGGGTAACCAAATCTATGTGTCATTGTTGTGAATGCTTTTAAGTTTCATGCTTTCTATATGCATAAGGATAAAGTTAATACATCTGTAATTGTAAGAAAATTTGGAGTTACTGATTCACCCCTCCCCTCTCAGTAACTCAGTTAATTCCTGAATATTTCCAACATCTACAACCCATCAAACCTTCCCTTTCTTAACACATGGTTATGCTTTGAATATTCCTACTCAAGTTTCTCACAATTGTTGAGGACATTTGATTTAGTTTTAGTTCACTAAATGTATTTTGTGCACAACTCCTAAGTATTATAATAAAATGATAAATACTAATTAAAAATATTAAAATTAATTTAATTATAAATTTTTTATTAATATTTCAACTAATATAGAATTTTTTTTTATATAAAAATATAATTCTTTATTTTTTACATTTTAATTCTACCTATAATTTTCTTTTGGCTTATCCCTTGAACCTCGTTAGATGCAAGTGTTAGTATATTATATGATGGCATAAGTAAATTAATCTACTTTTTCTATTATTACAATAAATAAATTTAATATTAATAAACCTAAATATATTAATTATTAGTATTGAAGAATCTTTACTATGTTTAGTTCCACCTTCTAGTTACACTCCTAATCTATTATGAACAAATCATAATGTCCATAATTATCAAAATTTTCACATCCACCATTTCATCACACTCCATAATCTTTAATAAAGGAATCATTATAGCTAATACAACCACAAAAAAAATTTAGAATTAAAACTTTAAAATATTTAAACTTTGAAACTTTAGAATTATCCACCATAAGATACTAAAAAATAAGTAATTTAAAAAAAAAAAAAAACTCTATTTGAGCTTAGAAATAAAGTGGTAGTTGTTAAGGTGGTAAATAACACAAAACAAGTCTCCTACGAAGAGAATGACATGCATGAAAAAAAAGAGAATGATTTGCCACAACTTTTGAAAAAACCCAAATTCAAAGAAATGCTTTAAATCTAATTTTAGAAAAGATAAAAAATAGATACATTTTTATCTTTCAAAACCATTCACCATATTACAAATTCAGTGGCATGCAAAGACTCATGGAAGAACTGAAAAAGAAAAAGAAAAAAAATAATAGTAGTTTACATCCAAACATGGCATTATAAATAGATACAATCAAATATGCCTTATCCCAACTTTCTCTTATTACAACCATTTGAATAAGAGAATAAATTATTTAACATGCTGGTAAATAGGGGCTAGATAAGGTTAGTTCTGATCAAATGTTGGCTCTTATTCAACCGGTTTCCAAAGATGTGAATTTTGTCAAAACCAATTAGGAAGAGAATTTTTAGAATGTTTGAGGATACTATCAAGAATGTGCATAATAAAATCAAGGTGTTGGTCTCTGATAGCATGTTTGTTGTCCAGAATAGCACCATGGGTCTTAAAATTCCCAATGAGAAAGTGTAGATCCTTAAAGCTAGTTCTAATAAAAAAGGCAAGTCTACGATTCAAAATGTTTCCACCTTTGGTCAAGATTTGGGTGTTGTTGGAGATCAAGGTAAAAAAAGTCCAACTTCTTTATAGGGCCTTCTGGCAGAACTTATAGTCAAACAAAAGGTGTGGTTGATTAGTCCTTTATTTTCTTATTTCTGACAATTGAAAGGTTTTTTTCTAAGTAGCTAGATTTTAGATTTTATTCTTACTACTCATAAATTCATCCAATGTCTACAAAAAAAACTTGGTAGATGATAGTTAGGGTAGATATCTCTAATGTTTGTGATAGGGTGTCTTGGCCCCTTTTCTCCAAGCTATTCTTGAAAATTTTGATTTCAAGGGGAGAATTTGTGATGAGTTTAGCTAATTTCTTTAGTGAAATACACACTAATTTTCTTTTTCATCCCTACATAAGATAAGTACAATCAATTTGGCTACTTGCCTTTATATTTATTAGAGTGAAATAATTTATTAGTATACCTAGTGTCATGGCAATAGGAACTAGAAAGAAATGATAGTAGTGACAAATGAAAAGGAAGGAGAAATTTGGTATTAAGAGAGAGAAAACATAGGATATCCTTGGCATAAAGATGTTTGGTAGAAAAATGATTCTTTGATTACATTTATCTTTTAGAAATCTGAGCCTATATATATATATATATATGTGATGTGATTATGGGGGATAACAAATAAAGTTGATATGGTTTTACACTAGTACATTTGAGGCCAAATTCTGATGGCCATGTGTTAGATTTTCAATGCCTATTTGTCATAATTTTGAAACATGTGTCCATCGACATTTTTGTGTTGGAAATGGTGATAAAAGTGATAATTGTCGGTATTCTGACATCATTACCCATTAGATTTGGGCACATAAATAGCAATTTTACTATGGGACCATTGCATCAAAAAATGATTTTTATGACGTTTGGTCAGTTGAAAAGGTGACATATATGAAATATATTCTGACAGGACAGTCCGTAAGAGGTATAGTAGTCCCATCGCACATATCTGTCAGAGCCTGTCAGATATCCGATGGTCTGTAATATACTACTAATAGGACAATCTATCAGACATATAGCATGTCTATCAGAAATGCTTTACTATTTGTCAAAAAAGTGACAGATTAGCATAGTAAAGAAAACAAAGCTCAAGAGACCATCATAGTTGGTCTCTGTCTTTGGTCCATATACTGACAAAACATTTTACATTTTTTTAGCTCATCAAATGAGGGGATTTGACATAATTTAATAGAATATTTTCATGATAACGTATATTATTAAGTTGACATTGCACAAATTTATCGACTCCGTGCACTTATAGACATCAAACATAATGATAAAGAAGCATCTCCTCCCATGACCTACATTATTCAAGCCACATGAGGGGATGCTTCTTTATGGTTGTGTTCGATGTCTACAAGTGCGTGAAGTAGATAAATTCATTTAGCATCAAACTAAAATAATGTCTGTTATACATAAAAATATCATCCATTAAATTCTTTCAAATCACCACATTTGATGAGCTAACGAAATGTAAAATGTTTTTTCAGTATATGGACCAAGGATAGAGACCAACTATGATGGTCTCTTGAGCTTTGCTATCTTTAGTCCTAGCTACTAGGTAACAGCTGGAAGACTTATACCTGTTGGTCATTGAGAATAATCATCGCCTTGCCTTTATGTACACTGCACAGTATCCAATATAAGAGAAGGCAAAAAATATGAATGGATAAAAGAAATTAAAGATACAATAAAATTATCTTGTTGTTTACCTTCTCATAATTGATCCCAATCTCGCAAAAGTAATTTTATACGATCACTAGCATATTTCATGCATGAATGAGAAACAATATCCAAAGTTTCTAGATTCTTAGAAGAGGTATGGATGGAGGCAAAAAAAGGGATATTTGTGAAGGTTTTATAAATGTAGTACTAAATCATCATCTCTGCACTGGTACTCAATCTGGAAACCCTCTCTAGCAAATCTCCACAAAAATCCCTTTTGGCCTCCACTGCATATATGTCTTCTCAGTATCTAAAAACTCTCCATCATTGATTCTCGTATTTTTCACCATCTCCATGGACTAAGACCTTAAATTATTGAGCTTCTCTTTGTTTCAAGAATAGTTTAACATTCTCTACTTAACAGGGCCAACCACGTGAAGGTGGAAGCTTATCTAGCCCCTCCTAGGAGCCTCTTATGACCCTTTACAATATTTTAAGACCTCTAAGATGTGTATTCTTAGGGGTTGTAAAGGGTCATAAGGGGTCCCGAGACACAACAGTTGAGAAACATAAATGTAGGCATCATCGTCACAAGTTTTTGGAGACAACATAATTGAGTGGTATACCCAAATGATGCAAAGAAACCACTACTCCTCTAGAACCAGAGGAGTAGTAGTTGCTTTGGGAGTAGTAGAACTCAATTATGTTGTCTCCAAAAAATTGTGACCATGATGCCTACATTTATGTTTCTCAGCTATCATGTTTATGTGCATGTTTTTTATGTGTTTGGGAAGACACCTTTCTAGCCTCGGCTTGGATCCTATGACAACTAGCTTCATAAAAATGAAGTAGATGACAGATGATCAATTATCTTCCCAAGAAAAATATGTCGAAGGATCCAAGCCCAGGCTAGAAATATGTCTTCTCATCCTAGCAGTACTCTTCTTCAATCTGTGTTTGATGATAAGAATCTTCTTCTTCTTCCTAATTGTAGCCAAAGCTTCATTTTCATCAAGATTCAACTCTACTTCCCCCATCTCATCATCCTTGTCACCCTCAACTGCCATCCTAAGCCCTTCTTCCCTCTCTAGTTCTTCAAGCCTCTGCAAGATATCTGGATCAATAAAGTCTATAACATTGTGTCCATCCATGATCTTAGGAATATCATCTTCTTTCCACTCTTCATTTTCCAAAATAAACTGCTTCTTCAAGATTGTAGAGTAGTCTCTAGTGGCTTCAAATCAATCTTATTACAAACTACAATAAGAGGCTTATTGGCAAACAAAGGTTTTATGCTATGAAATAGAGCTTCTTGTTGCACAATAATATAACCACAGGACCCCAAAACATCAAGGAAAAACAAAACAATCACCTTAAAATGAGCCAAGGTAATAATATTGAGCATCTTTATGGTGTTCCTGTCCTCTAAGGGGTGGTCCAAAATACCAAGGGTATCAATAGGGTAAATAGCTTCAAACTGTCATAGAGGCCTAATGGCTCTACCTTGTAGCCCACAACATAAAGCATAGTGCTCAAAGAAAAGTACATGTCCATATTGTAGAAATGGAAAAGAAACAACAAGAAAAAAAAGAAAAACAAAAAATAAATAAAAATATTGCAATTAAATAATCACCAACAACGATACACATAATACCTCTGTATGTAGCCCATATTTAACATTTCAAATGCAAGAATGAAAGAAAACATGGAACTAAGCCAACAGTTCATAGGCCCACAGAGGGACATTTATCATAGTCATAGAAATATGATTATTTTTAAATGGAATACACCAAGGAGTACCATCAGAAATATTGACCATTTACAATCATGAATAGTGAATAATCAAATAGTTCATTTTTTTATCAGCATGTGTAGTCTCTGTGTATATGAAAAATGAATGAAATATCAAGTTGAAATAAAACAATGAACAAAAATTCAAATTCAAGGCCTAATTTATCAAGAGCAACAAACATTAGGATGAAAGAAAAATCATTACGACTATAGAAAAATCATTAGGATTATAGAAAAATCATTAAGACTAGAAAATCAAGTTCTATAAAAATCATTACGACTATAGAAAAATCATTTAGACTAGAAAATCAAGTTCTAGAAATGGACAGTTCTGATGCTTTGCCATTACAACAATTGAGCATTCATCATTTGGTACTTCCTGGTGTATTCCATTTAAGTTTTTCAGTTGCTGTGTTTATGTGCATGTTCTTTATGTGTTTGGCTTCTCTCCCTATATGTTGATAGGTAATTGATTTGAAAGCATAATGATTTGATAGTCTTTTTTCAGGATAGGCATAATCATCTTGCCAACCTTAATTAGCAACATTTGTGATATATGTCAAGTACTTATAATCAGTATGCCCAACAAATAGAGCCTTGTAGTAAAAGCATGTCCTTTGGTTTATGAGTTTACTTATAATCAGTATGTCCTTTGGTTTACTAGTTTAATCTGGTTTAAGAATGGTTTGTTTCATGTTTGAATGTACCATTAAATGAAGCTTGGCTATATTAAGTACAATCTTAAGACTTGTGACTCTTCAAATTCTCTTGTTTCCTTCAGACCTCCAAACATGTGTACTATGAGATTTCCTCCAACAAATGGACTTGTGATGATTTTCAAATAGTACATGTGTTGGAGGAAAGCTCAAAGTACTACTTAGGCAAATCTGAATGTTCATCACCTCTGCATATAAGAGTTGATCATAGAAGGTTTATGCACAGGTGAAAAACATGCATATTTGACCAAGAAATATTGGGAGCTAGACCCAAAAACAAATAGATTTGTGGTGATTTTCACAATTGATGCAGAGGAAAGGGTAGTGGATCTGATTCACAAACTAAGTTATTCAATTTGACTTAGAAACCCACACTTTTCCCAAAGGTGTTCAATGGCTTTAATGGACTCGACCCAATGAAGACTCCTCCCAATGCAATCTAATGATATATTTGGTATATTTGAGGTATATGAGGGTATATGAAAGTTTTTTTAAGGTTTATAAGGTTATCCATTATTCACAATAGAAAAAATTCTTCAAACTGGCCTAGAGGCCTAATTGGCTTTCCTTATAGCCCTACAACGACCTTTTTGGTCTTCAAAATACACACCTCTCCAAAAAAATAGAGGAATAAATTGAATATTAAGACACCCTTTTGGACATTTGAAAACATATCTAAAAATTAGGTATGATTTTTTTGGATCAAGTATGACTATCCTCACTATGTGACCCAAAAATGCATAAAAAATGGGTGATTTAACAAAGCATCACCTATTTCCTTATATCCCAAAGACTCCAAACTTTCAAAAGTGTTTCAATATGTTTAAAAACCTCTAAGTCCAAGAGGAAATCAACCTAGCACATGTGTAACATAAAAAACCCAAATTAGCCCTCTTAAACCCTTGATTTGAGGGTTTTCTCCAATCTCCACCTTCCAATCACTTCCTGACTTATTTGGTGGTTGATTCAAAATTAATATTCCAATATATGATCATCCAAAACATAAAAATTCTATGCTACGAAGCCCGAAATCCTACTGTTTCTCCCTAGCCATCAATTTCCTTAAGGAACACCTTCGAAAATCAGTTTGTGATCACTTCACTTGTCAACTCTTCTGGAAATAAAGATCATTAGAGTTATGATACATGGTTAGAAATCATCTTTCCATGGATCCTAGGCCTTTGAGCCCATGGAAAGGTATATGTTACAAATTAGACTTCAAAACACCAAAAGAAACTTAATAAAAACTAGTCCAGGTTGTTGTCCAAGAGGCTATAGTCATATCAAATGACTCTCAAACCTCTTCAAACGTGTAACAATGCTTCTAAATATCCTATTGAATCCTTTAATTCATTACCCAAACAAGGTTACATGAGAAATGATATGAAACTTTTAAGATAGAGTCACGGTTAACAGTCACAGTCACTATTTTCAAGAATTAATGCATGGAATCATATTTGAAATTGAATCACAATACATTCAACCAGTGAATGAATTCTTTTAGATTTATTAATATTCCAATATAAACTCTCAAATAAAAGTAATAGGCTTTGGAATTCATCTACAATGAAGAGAACATAAAATTTGCAAACTAAATTGATCTTTCATTCAAACTTCTCTTCTTGCCGTACACTCCATGCATAAATCTGCCATACAATAGATTCTCCAATTACATATAATATTCCTCACATAACTTCCTCAATATCTTTGGTCAGTTAGAGGGTGTAGTTAAGTGATTTAACATTAAAATACTAATTTCCCCCCTAAATGGCTACTAGCTATTTGATTTTGAGTATTTGAAACTTTAAACTATAAAATGCTTGAAAAACCTTATTAAATTTAATTTTTAAGAACTCCAAAGGTTTTCCATCACCTAGGAGACTTAATAGCACCACTCTTATACTTCTAACTACCCTAAAACATCTATTGGACACTAATGGTCCAAATTACATTTATTTAATCCTTTTAAGGATATAAATTCATTCCTAAATTCAAATGCCATTTCATGGCATCAAACCATTATGGAAGCCAACACATTATAATTTATTGGATTTACATCACTTGGAATACCTTTTCCTTTCTTTATCCTTTGATACACCATAGGTTCCTTCAATGTCTTCATGGTTGGTTTCATATTCTCATGGTTTGTGTGTTGATCCTTGGTGGCCCTGTACAAAGGCTAAGTCCCAAAGCCCTCCCCATCTAGGACTGTCATGGCTACCTTTGGACTGTACTTTTCCTCCATTATACCATCTAGTATCATACTGAACTTGATGTGCTATCTCGTACCCAAAACACATAAGTATTGGCTCTTCTTTGTTCCTCTCAAGTGGTTGCAACTCAAACTTCTTTCCTTCATGGTGAACCAAGTACTTATTAGTGAATCCATCATGGATTACCTTCCTTGACCATTTCCAAGACCTACCTAAAATTAGATGTCCATAAATCATATCCATAACATCACATAATACCTTATCCCTATACTTTCCAACTGAAAACTTAACCAAAACTTGAGCACTAACCAACAAATTCTTATTCACATTGATCCATGTAGCATAATATGGATTAGGATGCACAAATGTTTGCAAATTCAACTTCCTAACAACTTCATAAGAAACAACATTGTGGCTCGCACCTGAATCTATGGTAAGTCTACACACTTTACCTTGGATCAAACAATTAGACCTGAATATGCTTGGATGATATGGTGTTTGATTCTTTCCCATGAATAGTTATTCTCCATCCTTTGGTAATGCCATGATAGGTTCTTGTTTTTCATCCTTGCTTGTTTCTTCTTCCACCAAATGCACCCTTCTCTCCTTGCCTTTGTCTTCAATCCACTTGGGACACCTAAAAGATTGATGACCCACTTCATTACAATGGAAGCACCTACCTGTGAATACTCCATTGCCTCTTCCTCCACTCCTACCACCTCTATAACCCCCTCTTGTATCAGACGAGTGGGGCTTGTCCTTGTCTTTGTCATTCTAATTCTAAAAATTAGTAGTACCTCTTCCTCCTCTTCCTCTCATGGAGGATCCACCTCTAGTGTTGCCTTGTCTTTCTTACCTTTTTTTATCATTTCTTCAGCCTTGATGGCCAGCTTGTAGCATTCCTCAATTGACCTTGGGGTAGCAAGACTAAGTTCATCTCGGATGTTGAACCTTAGTCCCCCCATGTACCTTGCAATCTTTTCATCCATGTCTTCATCATGACTAACTCTTATGTTAAGTTTGTGAAACTCCTCGGTATATCTTTGCACCTCCATGTCTTTTTGTTTCAGATTTTGCATCTTCTTATACAACTAAACTCTATAATCATTTGGAATTTTTTTTTCTTTCATCTTATCCATCATGGTGTACCAAGAAGTGATCTTGGGTTTACCATTCTTCCATCTCTCCGCTTGCACACAATCCCACCATAGCAATGCATGTCCTTTCAACTTGGACTTTGCTATCTTCAACTTATGATTCTCTTCCATATCTTCACATTCAAATTTTTTTTCCATTGCACTAAACCAATCAATCAACTCTTCATCATCTGTCTTTCCACCATAAGTAGGCAAATCAACTCTTGCCCTTGTATCACCACTCTTGATGACTTTAGAAAACCTAACCATCTTCAACTCATCATGATCTAATGGTTCTTGACATTGGGGTTCCTCTTCTTCTTCTTCATTTTCCTCAGCAACTTCTTCATCCCGTTTGATACTTTTGTCTCTCTTCTCTAATGCCAATATTCTTTCCATTATAATCCTCATTTCTTTGTCTTTCTTAGCTTTCTCCATCTCTTGCTCAAGGGCTACCTTAAGCTTTTTGTTACCAACCAATTGCTCTTTCACAATCTTTGAAAACTCCATGTTGGTCATTCTTTGGGGTAGATCTCCATCCTCTCCTTCAGCCATGGTTACTTGATCAACTTGGCACAAGAATCAACTTAGGCTACTCCTTCAAGGATAGTTCAACTTCAAGGGCGAATCTAAGGATTCAAGAAACCAAACTTTACAAGATGAATACAAAAATTCCACAAGACCTTTCCCTAGGATTTGATACCACTTGATATAGAGGAAAGGGTAGTGGACCTGATTCACAAACTAAGTTATTCAATTTGACTTAGAAACCCACACTTTCCCCAAAGGTGTTCAATGACTTTAATGGACTCGACCCAATCAAGACTCCTCCCAATGCAATCTAATGATATATTTGGTATATTTGAGGTATATGAGGGTATATGAAAGTTTTTTTAAGGTTTCTAAGGTTATCCCTTATTCACAATAGCAAAAAGTCTTCAAACTGGCCTAGAGGCCTAATTGGCTTTCCTTGTAGCCCTGCAGCGACCTTTTTGGTCTTCAAACTACACACCTCTCCAAAAAAATAAAAGAATAAATTTCAGATTAAGACACCCTTTTGGATATTTGACAACATATCTCAAAATCAGGTATTATTGTTTTGGACCAAGTATGATTGTCCTCACTATGTGACCCAAAAATGCATAAAAAATGGATGATTTAACAAAGCATCACCTAGTTCCTTATATCACCAAGACTCAAAACTTTCAACAGTGTTTCAATATGTTTCAAAACCTCTAAATACAAGAGGAAATAAACCCAAAACATGTGTAACATAAAAAACCCCAAATTACCCCTATTAAACCCTTGATTTGAGGGTTTTCTCCAATCTCCACCTTCCAATCACTTCCTGAATTATTTGGTGGTTGATTCACAATTAATATGAAAATATATGATAATCAAAAACATAAAAATGCTATGCTATGAAGCCTGAACTCCTACCGCTGCTCCCTAGCCATCAATTTCCTTAAGGAACACCTTCACAAATCAGTTTGTGATCACTTCACTTGTCAACTCTTCTGAAAATAAAGATAATTTGAGTTATAATACATGGTTATAAATCATATTTCCATGGGTCCTAGGCCTTTGAGCCCATGGAAAGGTATATGTTGCAAATTAGACTTTAAAACACCAAAAGAAACTTAATAAAAACTAGTCTAGGCTGTTGTCCAAGAGGGTACAATCATATCAAATGACTCTCAAACCTCTTCAAACATGTAAAAATTCTTATAAATATCCTATTGAATCCTTGAATGCATTACCCAAACAAGGTTACATGATAAATGATATGAAACTTTTAAGATAGAGTCACGGTTAACAGTCGCAGTCATTATTTTCTAGAATTAATGCATGGAATCAGATTTTAAATTGAATCACAATACATTCAACCAGTGAATGAATGCTTTTAGATTTCTTAATATTATAATATAAACTCACAAATAAAAGTAAGAGGCTTTGGAATTCATCTACCATGAAGAGAACATAAAATTTGCTTGAACTAAATTGATCTTTCATTCAAACTTCTCTTCTTGCCATACACTCCAGGCTTAAATCTACCATACAATAGATTCTCCAATTACATATAATAATCCTCACATAACTTCCTCAACCTCTTTGGTTGGTTAGAGGGTGTAGTTAAGTGATTTAACATTAAAATACTACTTTCCCCCCTAAATGGCTACTAGCTGTTTGATTTTGAATATTTGAAACTTTAAACTATAGAATGCTTGAAACACCTTATTAAATTGAATTTTTAAGAACTCCAAAGGTTTTCCATCACCTAGGAGACTTAATAGCACCACTCTTATACTTCTAACTACCCTAAAACATCTATTGGACACTAATGGTCCAAATTACATTTATTTAATCCTTTTAAGGATATAAATTCATTCCTAAATTCAAATGCCATTTCATGGCATCAAACCATTATGGAAGCCAACACATTATAATTTATTGGATTTACATCACTTGGAATAACTTTTCCTTTCTTTATCCTTTGGTACACCATAGGTGCCTTTAATGTCTTCATGGTTGGTTTCATATTCTTCATGGTTTGTGTGTTGATCCTTGGTGCCCCTACACCAACAATAGTACATGTGTTGTTGGGTAAGCTCCTAATAGCGCTGAGGAAAATATGCATGTTCATCACCTATGTATATGAAGTGGCTCTAATGGAAGATAGAATCACTAAATTCTGCATACTCATTTTTTTCTAGGTTGATATTATCAGACATGGTCTTTCTTGAATGGAATGACTTGTTACTTGTACATTGACTATAATGTTGGTGGAAGAAGGATGATTTGTTTGCAACCATTTTTTCAACTCTAATTTTCTCAACACAAAGGGACATTTATCATAGCCATAGAAACATGATTATTTTAAAATGGAATACACCAAGGAGTACCATCAGAAATATTGAATATTTACAATCATGAATAGTTAACCTTAATCAAATAGCTCATTTCTTTATCAACATGTGTAGTCTCTGTGTATATGAAAAATGAATGAAATGTCAAGCTGAAATTAAACAGCGAACAAATATTCAAATTCAAGGCCTAATTTATCAAGAGCAACAAACATTAGGATGAAAGAAAAATCATTAAGACTATAGAAAAATCATTAGGACTATAGAAAAATCATTAAGACTAGAAAATCAAGTTCTAGAAAAATCATTTAAACTAGAAAATCAAGTTCTAGGAATGGACGGTTTTGATGCTTTGCCATTACAACAATTGAGCATTCATCATTTGGTACTTCTTGGTGTATTCTATTTAAGTTTTTCAGCTACCGTGTTTATGTGCATGTTCTTTATGTGTTTGGCTTCTCTCCCTCGCAAGGGATACATTGATAGGTAATTGATTTGAAAGCATAATGATTTGATAGTCTTTTTTCAGGATAGGCGTAATCATCCTGCCAACCTTAATTAGCAACATTTGTGATATATGTCAAGTACTTAAAATCAGTATGCCCAACAAACAAAGACTTAGTAGTAAAAGCATAAGGTTGCACATCCACATCTTCCCTAGTAAGTATTCACTAGTACATTTGAGACCTTTTTTTGATGGTTGAATGTCTAAATTTAGACACTAAACGGTTGATTAATCAACACCACCTGGCGTACCTATTTGTGGCCATCACAATTGGGATGCCTATCCATCACAAAAAATAACAAACAATGGCAACCCATCAGAATCGTATGATGGGTAGCCGTCATTTGTAACATGTTCACTGATGGAAATAATTCTAGTGCAACAGATATCCGTCATAAATGTATGATGCATATCTATCATTTGTGGTTTGTAATGATGACTATGCTGTACATGTGATGGACATGCGTTGGACTTTTACGATGGATATTTGTTGTTAATGGTTGTTTTCTGATAGCAATGTTGTTAATGCGATGGTTTTTTGCGACGGGCAATCATCGCTGTTTTGAATCCATCATAGTTACGATGATTATCAGTTTTTTTTAAAAATAAAATATATTTGTCGGTCGAGTTGGTATCAATTTAGAATGGTGTTCTTGTAGATCTGGTTCCTGCTCGTGATTTGGTTATGGATCATTCAGAGATAAATTTGCAGTAGATTCAGTAGTGGCTCATAGATTATTGAGTCGAGTCTAGAGACTTGGATTTGGAATGGATGCTACCGAATCAAGACTTGTGACAGTGACTACTCTAGCACAATTCAGAGATAACTTAGCAATAGATCCGGTAGCAACTCATGGATTATTGAGTCGAGTCTAGAGACTTGGATTTGGAATGGATCCTACCAAATCAAGACTTGTGACAGCGACTGCTATAACATAAGAAGCTAGTGCAGCGATCAGAGCTGCATTATTCCTAATGTGTTCATGGGATATATGTGGACCTGATTGCATTCAGATCTAATTAGAGTGACTTCTTGAGTTCTTTGGTCTGAATTTGATGTGCAGGTTCACAATGCGGTCTATGGTGTTTGTTTGCAACTGGGTTCTTGACAGAGATCTATTGATTTGGTCACCATTGAGATGGATCGATATATATTTGTTGTATGTGGATTGAGATCTTAAATTATTGAGCTTCTCTTTGTTTCGAGAATAGTTTAACATTCTCTACTTAATAGGGCCAGCCATGTGAAGGTGGAAGCTCATCTAACCCCTCCTAGGAGACTCTTATGACCCTTTACGACATTTTAAGATATCTAAGATGTATTCTTAGAGATCATAAATGGTCATAAAGGGTCATAAGGGGTCTTGGGACACAAAAACTAAGAAACATAAATGTAGGCATCATGGTCACAATTTTTTAGAAACACAACATAATTGAGTGGTATACCCAGATGATGCAACACAACTACTCCTCTAGTTCCATGTCTACACTGTGTAAACAAAACTCAAAGATAAAGAATAAATTTAGAGAGTGAAAAAGAGTGATAATGACCAAAATAATATAGGGACCTATATTACTTTGGTCATTCTTGCTCTCCTCCACTCTTTAAATTTATTTTTTATCTATGGATTTTGTTTACCACAGTGTAAACTTGGAACCAGAGGAGTGATATAAAGTTGTGTTGCATCATCTACGTATACCATTCAATTATGTTGTGTCTCCAAAAAATTGTGATTATGATGCCTACATTTATGTTTGTCAACTGTTGTGATATCTACATTTATGTTTCTCATTTGTCATGTTTATGTGCATGTTCTTTATGTGTATCTACTAGAAATTCAAAAAAAAAATCAGTATCTACAATAGCCCTCTGTACATTTACGCATATGGTCCCAACAAATTAGTGCACAAACTACACAAAGAAGGCATCATAGAAATATGATTCCTACTTTTGCCATTGAAGCAATCTTGGTAGCACTAGCTGCCTCTCGAGCCTTGCACAAGTTGCACTCATTTCCTACATTAGATATAGATGTAGATAGGGTAGATGTCAATGTGGTTTGATTGACCCACCGAAAGTATTGACATCCACTATTTCCCTGACAATACCAAATGTACATTAGTTCATAAAATGATTAGTTGTCACATTATTTTTAAACATAAAATATAATTACATATCTAGACCTTTTTCCTATTTGGGCAAACCCAAAATTGATGCCTAGGATTACTTGTTGTGCATGACATCTTCAACATACATGGGCCAACACCACATTGACACATATGCACATTAACTGAAGTCATCGATGTTATTTTGACAAATATTGCATTATCACAAATATTGCATTGTCATTATTTTGTTCATTCATACTAATTATAATTACAATAAAAAGAAACATACTAATGTAGACTTGCACATTTTTTGGCTAAGTTGAAGTCTTTGGTTTAAATCACTAGACACTCAAGACAAAATGAAAAACCAAAGACAACCATGCAATTATAAAGAAAGGTAATTTTCTTAATCACGTCACTAATTTGTGCATGTCTAAATACTGGTGTCTTTCAAGTGATTTGATTCTATTCATGCCCATTACAAATGAGAACAGTCTTAACTAGTGAGGTTGTTTAAGCATATAGAGATTAAATACAATCTTTTAGAATAAAATTTCTCTTAACAAAAGATCAAAGATATATAAGTAAGACATATAAAACAAGGTGAATAAGAGTAGTACATATAAAACAATCGTTAGAACATGCCAGACATCTGGCATAATTGTACATTTCATTCATGTCATTGATATTCTTCTTCATCCATCTCATCATCAAGATCATCATCATTGATGACATCATCACCACCATTATTGTCATCATCATCATCTGCATCAGCATCATCATCATCATCATCATCATCCTCATCAGTAGTAGCATTAGTAGCAGTAGCATCCTCATCAGTAGCAGCATCATTGTCATCAGTAGTAGCATCATCATCGTCTTCTTCTTCATATTCTTCTTCGACTAGCTCTCGATTATGATCTGGTTCTACATCATCTTCCACTTCTTCATCTTCCTTGGTATCTTCTTCCATCACATTATACTTTATCAGTCTTCCTCTTAGATCATGTCTAACAACAAATGACTAACCTAGTTTATGTAGAACCTCTGAGTAAAATACCTGCTCACATTGGCTTGGAAGAACATAGGGCTCTTCTTCAACTGGCTCAAACAACCTTGTATTAATCATTGAAAATCCATTGTCATGTTCAACAATAGTTCTATCAGGATCATTTTTATTGAGTCGTAGTTTGTACCATTTCACAATGAAGAGAACTAATTTGAAGGAATTGAAGTCGTAGTCAAGTATATCAACCAAAATACCATAGTATCAATTTTGCGACTCTCAAGGATGTAAGTCATTTCTAGATGAAATATTAGTCACCTAGAACACTGCACTTATCCTAGAATCACAAGTTCTCTTCGCGTCATCCAACTGTTTGACACAAAATTTATAACCATTGCAAAACATAGCCTTGTGATGTTTCACCTACAATAATGTCAAACATGTATAAATTATTGCATCACGAGCTGAAAAATATACAATTGATTAATTAACAAATTTATAAGTACTTGGTGATCTCTTAAACCATATGCTAAATCAATTTCCTTATGTGTAACATTGAGATCTCCATTACGATGAGCTTGTATAACCAATGAAGACATAGATTCCCATGTTAATCTATGACCATCATGTTGACATCATTCAATCCATGTCATCATCTAATCTTGATTGTTTGCAATAAACAAATGTATTGCATCCCACTCTTTAGCAGCTGTACAAAAGTAAATAGATGACTTACAACAGATTTATTTTGAAGATTAAGAATTAATTTACTACAAGAACATCTCATAATTTATTACCTTTTAGTTTCCTAAATCTACCGTTGCCCACAAGTAGTCCCCTTCAAATTTTTTAATTGAGTCGAGATCCCAAATGCAATCTATATGGGTCTTTGCTGCAAGATTAGGAAGATATTGAGAAACGTACACCATCATCTGGTATACCATATATCCCTCAACCATAGAACCCTCGGGACGTGCTCTTTGTTGTACCAAACCCTACAAAAATTTCAAGTGTCTCTCAACCATCCACATTGACCTAGCATGTACAGGTCCACACAATTCAATCTCCTCAACTTGGTGTATGAGGTAGTGTTCTTGTGCATTGAAAAAAACTGGAGGTAAACACTTTTGCATTTCACACATTAATCAACAAATTATTTTCTTCCAATATTTTATATCTTCTTTATGGATTTCTTTAGATGATAACCACATACAAGGGATTCAAGACATAAATATATAAATACGAGACTTTACAATATATTACTTGTTTGATATTATTGTTTGATATATTGAACAAATATCACTTCTTACCCCATGTATTTTTCAAGATCATATATCACTTGTTTGATATTGTTGTTGAAGTTCTCTAGGAGAGACAAGGGTAGAAAATACTGTAACAATAGTCAACTGATCATTTCATACAATGAAAATTCAATGCAATTACACAAATATATTGTGAATACAAAAGACTATGACTTGATAGGCCAACACTAGGGAAAATAATAACAAAAGAATTAACAATTTTATGATGAAGTTCGGCTGGTCTATACGTATCAATTCGAGAGCATAAGCTTGCGAAAGGTGTCTAAGAAGTATGCCATCAAGGGATGATAATTGTGAGATGAGCGATTATGAATGCAGCTACGACATGTGAAATTGAATTTATGAAAAACTAAATAAATCCCAGCGACAAGAACTGTCACTTCCTGGTGACAGGAACATTAGAAACATAAATAAATATTAACAACTAGGAGGATAACAAATGTAACAAATCACAAATTCAACTAATCTAGAGGAAACAATACCAACACCAGGCATATAACTAATCTAATATAATAGTTTACTAATATAAATCTGATAGTGCTATATTGATTTATCTCTTAATATGATAGCAAATTCAGAATATGTTGGTTATTATTAATAATCTGTATAATAATGAGAACGTGATAATCTGTCTTACCCAACTATGATATTAATCTAATTGCAAAATTATTTATACAGACTAACTATTGAATTGGAGAGAAACCTTATTCTATTAACAATCAAATAAACCAAACCTAAGCTATTGAAATCACCAGCATTCTGCAGAGTGGGCCCTTCCTCCCAGTTTGCTAAGTGATGAAATTCAAAACGTCTCTTCCTTAAGCAATTTTGATCATGCAAGGTTTTATATTTATTGATTAGAATTTTTCATACATATTCTTTGCTCGAGCTGGTATATATAGCTTTGAGACCATAACAAATGTTATTTAATGTTGCCTAAAAATAGCACAACTTGGTGTTGGACCGTAATAATATGTATCAGCTTCTACAATTTGAAACAAATGTTGTTATAACAGCATACAAAAGGATTATATTATCACAGGTTTCCAACATCCCTATTGCTCATACTTCCATGTAATTTGCTGCAGGTACGGGTAGAGTATATGGCAATAGAACAAAAATCTATCACATGCCAAGAATAGGCAACGTTCTATTGTTTGCAGCAACAATATTATCTTCAGCCATATTTGTTCAGCCATGTTTTTGGAATGGAACAACAAAATACAAATATGGGGAGAAGTTGAGCCATGGGATTATTTGGAACCACTCATAGTAGCAAAAAAAGTTTCTATTAGTTGAGACTTTTCTATTTTCTGGTCATTCTTGTCATTTCTCTTCATCGTAGGCTCCCAAATAACATGGTTGTAATATATATTTATTATTTGTAATGCCAACTTGACTATGGGGAGGATCCACCTATTAAAAATTAGTTTGAGTGGAAATGGAAATAAGAATGGCAGATATTCTTCTCCATCTAGCAAGTGTGTCTTTTATTACAAGCTAAGGCTTGCGGGTTTCCTCATCAGTTCTTGTTGAAAATGCGACAGGGTGTTCCCATCAAGGAAGCGATAGGAGGATTTGTTACACATAGCAGCACATAGTGAAAACAAAGATTAGTAAAAAGCAACCAATAATGAATTTTCCATATTTTAATCCCAAAACAATATTAAATACTACTTATTTATATTAAACCATATGCAATGTAAAAATGGTAATAATGAGATGGAATGTAATGGAAATAGAATAGAGTAGTGAGTATGAAAGTGCATGAAATGGATTAAAATATGGCATAAAATAGGTCATAAATGGCACTCATCATTCCCCCCAACTTAGCTTATTGCATGTCCTTGTGCAATCATTATGATCAAGAGGTTTTTGGTGTGAACTAGAAGCACTTTGAATTTACGATTTTGGCTTTGTCTCCACCTCGAACCATGATAACCCATAAACACAAATCCCTTTCTTTGCTTCACATGACAAGCTTTGTTATTTTTTTCTTCTTCAATAGGGATATCTCTTTTAACTTTTCATGAGTTGTTTCTCTTTTCTTTTTCTTTCCTTTTCATTTTTTATAGCATCATGGTTCAAAAGGTTGTATATAGGGGAAATTTATCTCAATTTGCACAAGAGGAGTTTAAATGGGAAAAATAGGAGAGATAGAAGACAAAAAAAAGGCTATTATATGATGGATATAATGGATAATGTGATGGAATTTGTAAGGGTGATGGATGGAAGATAATAGAGTGACATTCCTCCCCCCAACTTAAAGGTTGACCATCCATGGGAAATAAGGAGAGGATAGGAAAGGGTGTTGCATAATGATTAACATAATAAGCAATATAAATAAAGTTAAGAGATAAAATAATGAAAAACAAAATTGATTGTTTTACCAACATGCATGTGCAAGAAGACCAATGGTGGAACAAAGAGCAACTCAGCAATTGGCACCTCCAAAATGGATGAATCAACAAGGAATGAAGAGAGGCATCTAGAATTGCAACACCACAAAAGATCTCCATCGAACTGAAATCACAAGGGAGTATACCACTGGAAGGAACCAAAAACTGGGATAGAGACTACAACTATAGGAGCCACCACCATCAAACTAAAAGAAATGTAGAACAAACAGTGGGTAGCACATTCCACTAAAACACCTCAATTGAGCAGATATCACATACTATAGGTGATCAAAGTGTTGATGACCACGCTAAAGAAGAAATTCAAGAGGGAGTGATAGGAGGTCCCAATAGCTAAAGAACCACAAAATCCATTGAGTGTTCCTAAAAAGAATGATTAGTAGAAAAACCAAGAACACCAATTATTGCATTTTGCATTTTTTTTTCAATATTTTTTCTTTTTTTTTTTCCCTTTTTTTTTTTTTTTCTTTCATTTTTTCAATTTTTGATAATGACAAGTGACTGCTGGCAAGCCAGTTTTCAATCACTCACCGCTTAATGGCGCTGTAAAAATAGTTTTCACCATTAAGAATTTATTTTGCAATTAATATCCGCCAGAAATTGGTTTTCAGATATTAACTGGCCAACAAGGCCCAAAGGTTTTCATTGTTGGATCTTTTATTGCTTTTTTCTCTTTTTTCTCTTTTTTCATTTTTCCATTTTTTTCATTTTTTCTTTTTCAATAATTGCATAGAATGACCAAAGATCAAGAAATCCTGACATGGATGATGGAAAATGATACCATCCAAAACTTAAGTTTTGTCCATGACCTCACAGAAGGTACTATTGAAACTTGAAATGATGACCAAAAATAATCTCCACCAAACTTGGGAATACTAAAACACCGCGAAAGCAACCTTGATCTATGTATCTCACATTGCTAAATTTAGAAGTGCCTTGTAGAGATTGGGAACACGTACTAGCATACTTAAATGAAAGTAGTACTCACAAGGATGATGATACTCATATGACATAGTGCTCTAATAGTGAGAAAACTAAATCACTTGGCATGAAGTTGTGCTACATATCCAATCCTTGTAAAGAATGAGAGATATCCATTTTCTAAAATAAACACACCTTCATTATCAAGGACAAGGTCATATAGTGAAATACCAATGATGGTCTTCAATGTGCCCATAGAACTTCAAAGAGGAGGAGACACAACTTGAGGAAGGAGTGTGATGATCGGTAATGTCTTCAAAGTTTTTCTGGATGTGTAGCGCAAAACTAATCATGAATCTCATAGACCAAGCTGCATATTTTCCTCTGTGTGATAAGTCACCCAATAAAATAAATTTCATCTCAACATGGTGAACACCCTATGCCAAAATCTGTACATGATCTTGAAAATTGAAGCACAAGTGAAATAGACATGCACCAGATAGCTAGCAAGCCCACACAAATGTTAACAAAGCCAACATATTATGTTATACAATTTTGGTGTAGAGAAGCATCATCAACTGGTATTTGTTCTAAGATCATGTCACCACAACAAAAGACTTGTAACCATATTCTAAAAACTAAGCATATCAAGTATAGTAAAGTAATTTTTATCCAATTAATAACCCTACCATTAAGGGAGTAATACATTTATACAAATGGTAGGTAGAGTCATTAATATAAATAAACAATTGATAAAAACAAAAGAATGTGATTACGATGATTATACCAATGTCAATCAACATAAGAATACATACCTTGAATTGTTTAGATGTCACATGGTGAAGTTTTCTAAAAAGGACCAACGAAACAATCAATGAATCCTGATTGGAAATCATCCTAGTACCACAAAATTTCCCAACTTAACTTCATGCTACAACGTCACAAAATCATTAGGATAACCAAAGAAATTAGGTAACCCAAAGAGAGTAACACATCTTTAGAATTTTGTGAGCTTTTTTTTTTTTGAGTGATACATAAATCAAATATTTCAATAATTCAATGGATATACTCCCAAATTAACTATAGGTTTATAAAAGCATGGGGAATTTGAATCATCCAAGGAATCAAGAAATGGATTTAGTGCTTGTAAACAATGAATGATCGTCTTAAGAGACAAGAACCAAGAATGAAAAATATATAGATAGTAATACCTTGATCCTTGCTAAATAAACGAATCATCCACAGTGTATTTGGTCATCTTAGGATAATGGAAAGAATAAAAAATGAGGAATAACAATCATCAGTTGTAACATATTGGCCATTAATGCATATAATCCCTTATAATTGTGCTTAATCAATTATTGGTCCCAAATCAACAAGTATGTGAGGAATACGTATTTTAACCATAGGCCTCCAAAGATCAATATGTATAAGTACAAAAGCAATAAAATATAGATCTTGGAGAATTTGACAACACATTTGTGGAATGAGGAAAGCATATGATTTAATATTACTTAGTGAATGATTAATATAAACACACATGCTTATGAGTCCAATAATAAAAATTGATGCAATTTGAAGTAGGGGCTCATTTGTGGGCATTTGCGATTCACTAAGTGGAAAAGAAGAACAAAGCTGATTATAATTCAATGAATGATATTGTTCTTCTAAGTTAAGTAAACCAAAATCATATTCCTTAGGTGCATCAATACACTCCAATATTGATTCACTAAATTCAAGCACATTATTAGGTGGTAAAGGGATCCATGAAAGTTTATATGTACTATTAACCACCTTATTATGAAGTATTGTATGAGGCAATATAGTTGCCCTTGGTGGACATTACGGAATGTAATGTGAATGGGATAATGGCAAGAATTGTTGAGGATATAAAGTAGATGGGAATAAGTAGGATGGGTGGAATGAAGATGGTAAAGAGGGATATAGTGGTTGTTGTGAGTATTCATTATTCCATTTATCGTGCATATTATGTAAAGGAGTGCATTTTGAATAAACATGTTGGCAATGTAATGAAATAGAGTGACAATATATGTTACCAACATAATACATATCTTGATCTTCTTGATTTTGAGTTCAAAATTGTTTATCAGTTACAAGAAAAACTTGTCCACTTTCACCCTTATCACGGTGAGACTTACAAATAGCTTGTACCTCATTCACCATGTTCTCATGGTTGCTCATGCATATGCATTGATCATGTTTCCTATAGCAATTAGAACAACAAGTGGTTAAATTTTCATCCTCAAAATCACATTGCTCTAAGAATTCATCAATAATTTTCTCATGTTCAAACATAGAGATAGAATTCTTGCATACCTGTGATAATGGAAGATCAAGATCATTTATGTTGCATTCATTAGGTAGAGAGGATATAAAAATAACACCTTTGGTAGGCGCATTTTCCCCACTAGTTTCTTTTTTTGTTTTTAAATTTGAAGGCGGGGGTCTAGGGGCAGTAGCCACCAGTGGGGTCAAGGGGCAATGCCCCTTGCAGGGTCCTGGGGTAGTGCCCAAGATGTGCTCCCTATCACAGTATAAGGTAGGGTCAAGGGGCAGTGCCCCCAATGCCAAGCACATTTTGCCTCTTGCGTTCCCTTTAAATTTTGCATTTTTGAAACAATTTTCACCCAAAATTGATGTACTTGAACAACCTTGGAAATGCATCATTTTTAACATTTTTCTTCAAAATAGCATTTTTTACCAATAACTCACAACAACTTATGATAATGTAAAATTTAATTAACTTCTAAAGCAACTAATGAATCTAATTTCTAAGGCCTACTTGCAAACTCTAAAACAAAACTCTAAAGCAATGCATCTATATGATTTACGCATCGCAAATTAAGATTAGTTACTTAAGCAAGGCTAGAAATTGCAAAAGTTTTCATCCTAACACATTGTTCCTAACTCAAATCAGCAAACTAACATGCCTTTAACACCTTTCCCCGGTAGCGGTGCCAAAATGATAGGCCAACACTAGGACAAATAATAACAAAAGAATTAACAATTTTATGATGAAGTTCGGTTGGTCTATACGTGTCAATCCGAGAGTGTAAGCTTGCAAAAGGTGTCTGAGCAGTTTTCCATCAAGGGATGATAATTGTGAGATGAGCGATTATGAATGCAGCTACAACATGTGAAATTGAATTTATGAAAAACTAAATAAATCCCAGCGATAGGAACTATCACTTCCTGGCGACAGGAACATTAGAAACATAAATAAATATTAACAACTAGGAGGATAACAAATGTAACAAATCGCAAATTCAACTAATCTAGAGGAAACAATACCAACACCAGGCATATAACTAATCTAATATAATAGTTTACTAATATAAATCTGATAGTGCTATATTGATTTATCTCTTAATATGATAGCAAATTCAGAATATGTTGGTTATTATTAATAATCTATATAATAATGAGAACGTGATAATCTGTCTTACCCAGCTATGATATTAATCTAACTGCAAAATTATTTATACAGACTAACTATTTAATTGGAGAGAAACCTTATTCTATTAACAATCAAATAAACCAAACTTAAGCTATTGAAATCACCAGCATTCTGCAGAGTGGGCCCTTCCTCCCAATTTGTTGAGTGATGAAATTCAAAATGTCTCTTAAGCAATTTCGATCATGCAAGGTTTTATATTTATTGATCAAAATTTTTCATACATATTCTTTTCTCAAGCTGGTATATATAGCTTCGAGACCATAACAAATGTTATTTAATGTTGCCTAAAAATAGCACAACTTGGTGTTGGACGGTAACAATATGTATTAGCTTCTACAATTTGAAACAAATGCTGTTATAATAGTGTACAAAAGGATTATATTATCACAAGTTTCCAACATCCCTATTGCTCATACTTCCATGTAATTTGCTGCAAGTATGGGTAGAGTATATGGCAATAGAACAAAAATTTGTCACATGCCAAGAATAGGCAACATTCTGTTGTTTGTAGCAACAATATTATCTTTAGCCATATTTGTTCAGCCACGTTTTTGGAATGGAATAACAAAATACAAATATGGGGAGAAGTTGAGCCACAGGATTATTTGGAACCACTCATAGTAGCAAAAAAAGTTTCTATTAGTTGAGACTTTGCTATTTGCTGGTCATTCTTGTCATTTCTCTTCACCGTAGGCTCCCAAATAACATGGTTGTAATATATATTTATTATTTGTAATGCCAACTTGACTATGGGGAGGATCCACCTATTAAAAAGTAGTTTGAGTGGAAATGGAAATAAGAATGGTAGATATTCTTCTCCATCTAGCAAGTGTGTCTTTTATTACAAGCTAAGGCTTGTGGGTTTCCTCATCAGTTCTTGTTGAAAATGCGACAGGATGTTCCCATCAAGGAAGCGACAGGAGGATTTGTTCCACACAGCAGCACATAGTGAAAATAAAGATTAGTAAAAAGCAACCAATAATGAATTTTCCATATTTTAATCTCAAAACAATATTAAATACTACTTATTTATATTAAACCATATGCAATGTAAAAATGGTAATAATGAGATGGAATGGAATGGAAATAGAATAGAGTAGTGAGTATGAAAGTGCATGAAATGGATTAAAATATGGCATAAAATGGGTCGTAAAGGGCACTCATCATGACTTACCTTGATGAAGGTATGCCAATCATGCATTTTCATCCCTGACCCAAAATCATTTTTATTTGAAATGAGATTTCTTATATCCACAGTAAATCCTGTAGGAAATCAAATTTTTTGGATCACTTCTTTTATGGCATTACTTTGTTGCTCTGTTAATAACCAAGGAAGAGCACTTGCATTAATCTGGTCTCCATTTCTATTTGATTCAATGATATTTTTCATTGCATGATTGGAATCATGAATGTCACTACAAATTTTGCCAAATTTTTCTTTGTCACGCCTTCCGTCCAATATTTTCCATAGCGTCATATTACATTCTTTCCAATATGCATATTATCAAACAAATGCACAATTTGTAGATGCTCATAGTAGGGAAGCCTACTAAATTCTCTGGGATAACATTTTAGTCCCTTTGGAAGCTGGTCGATGATGCCTTCACAACCTTCAAGATCATCAACTACATAATTAGCCAACAAAACATAATCAAAATATATAATTTTCAAACATTGACCATTACGTGGAATGATATTACCTTTCATTCTATTATATTCCAACTGCCATAGGTGAGGTATCATTCTTTGGGGCTTTGATGTAGTCTCTTCTTTCCCATTGAAAAGATGACTTTCTGCACTTTGATACTTATGATTTTTGGGGAGGAACTGCCTATACTCATCAAACACCTATTTTCTTAAACTTTTGGAATGACGAGATTTCATCTTTGGACCACACATTGGACATGCAAATTTTTCTTTTGTTTGAAGACCTACAAGATAATGATAAAATTGGATTAAATATGTATATTTTTATAATTTGAATTATCCCGTACAACTAGAATTCACCATAACATACCATAGAAATGTGTCAACCCTGGAGCATCATGAATTGTCCACACAAGCATTGCATGGAATTGAAATTCTCTTTGTCCAATTGGTCAGGAGATGTCATACATAATGAAACCATTCCATAACACCAACAACTTGTCGATAAGAGGCACAATATATACATTCATATCTTTCACTTGGTACTTACCTAGTTGAATTAACAACAACATTAGATAATTATTGTGGTCATTTCACTCCAAGACTTATAATTACATGTAGATAACTATAAAATAATAAGATACCTGGAACAATTATTTCCAACATAATGTGCTCCCTCTGTATTGACATCCACGGAGGAAGGTTATTGTTTATAACAAAAATAGGCCACACCGAGAAAATGGATCTCATCTCTCCATGTGGATTGACACCATTTTCTGCCAGAGAAAGCCTGAGATTTTGAGGTTCCTCTTTAAAGTGTGGCCACTTTTCCTCTATGTCCATAAATGATGAACCATCCCCAAGTATTTGAATGATGTCATCTTGACTCCTACCACATGCATGATAATCCATAAATTGTGCCAAGCTATTGCACCTGAATAATCATTTTAGACGTGGAATAATGGGGATGTGATGAAGAACCTTGTGAGGTACCTTTTTTGTCACTTGATCATCTCAATATTTTCTCATATGGCATTCAGGGCATTCTATTGCATTTTCATGTTCTTTATAATAAATAATATGATCTTCAGGACAAGCGTTTATTATTTGATACTCCATTCCAATATGTTTCATAATGGCACATAATTCTCAGTACGATCGAGGGAGAACATTTTATGGTAGGAATAGAAAGTCACCTATCAATCTGCAACAAATAATATAAGTCATTACTATAAACAATCTTAATGGTACATGTTTCACCTTTTATAGACTATAATGAAATATATGACAAACCTTAGCATACGTGACATTGCTATGTTGGATAAACCATTCATAACCTTCAAATTCAGCAACAATAATACAACAAAGAGAAGAATAGATTGGGAGCCTTCATAAAGGGCTATATCTGCCTTCTCAAGTAGAGGTATATCATGGACATTGTCAATGCCATCCTCATCAGCAAAAGTAGTAGCACCAGTACCAAATGTGTCAACAATCAATGCATTCATACCATCATCTTCAAATATGTTTTCTGGTGCATGATCATCGTCTTCCATGGGATCATGATCTTCAACTTCAATATTCACACCTCCATGTTCCTCTATATTCACACTAGGGATATCGAACTATATAAAAATGATGATAATCAAACCTCCTTCCATGGTTCATATGTATATTAATTGTGAAAACAATATAACAAACAACTTACCATTGGATTATAATCAAACCCCCCTTCCATGTGACCATTCTCCCTACAATGTCTCTTTGCTATTTTGATTTTGATTCTTCTTGTCTTTAAGTTGTTACAACTTTTGCATGGACAATAACATTTGTCATCGCCTTCTCTTTGAAAGTTAGACAACAATCTAGTGATTGTCTCCCTATTTTGATCGAATTCTCTTGTATTATCTAACATGATCCTTAGTGTGTCTATCTACAAAACAAATTGGAGATGCCTCCTTTCATTAGCTTCATGTCACCTTCTCATAGCTTCTCATTTTCTGACAGATTTTGCCAAAAGCTTTGTAGGAAATCAAGTAAGGGGTATTATTGAACAATGAGCTCATAAACAATGTATGATGCCCTAGCTTGCAATCCATGAGCCATGAAGACATTTCATCATGAAATGATCATAAATGGGGAGTACCACATAGTGAATATTAACAACAAAACAAATAAATAGAGATCAAACACTTCACACAATGCCTTGAAGGTAATAGCAATGATGCCCTAGCTCTCAAAGCTAGCGGGTCATCAAGCATTCCAAATGAAAAGATTTAAATAATGCCAGTATTAAATAGTGAGCTTATAAACAATGTATGATGCCCTAGCTTGTAGCCTGCGAGCCATCAAGACATTTCCTCATGAAATGATTATAAACAGGGAGTACCACATAGTGAATATCAATAACAAAACAAATAAAGAGAGATCAAACACTTCACACAATGCCTTGAAGGTAATAGCAACAATGCCCTAGCTCTCAAAGCTCACGAGTCATCAAGCATTCCAAATGAAAAGATGTAAACAATGCTAGTATTAAAAAGTGAGCTCATAAACAATGTATGATGCCCTAGCTTACAGCCCACGAGCCATCAAGACATTTCCTCATGAAATGATCATAAATGGGGAGTACCACATAGTGAATATCAATAGAAAAACAAATAAAGAGAGATCAAACACTTCACACAATGCCTTGAAGGTAATAGAAGTGATGCCTTAGCTCTCAAAGCTCACAGGTCATCAGACATTCCAAATGATAAGATGTAAACAATGCTAGTATTAAACAGTAAGCTCATGAACTATGTATGATGCCCTAGCTTGAAGTCCGTGAGCCATCAAGACATTTTCTCATGAAATGATCATAAATAAGGAGTGCCACATAGTGAATATCAATAGCAAAACAAATAAAGAGAGATCAAACACTTCACACAATGCCTTGAAGGTAATAGCTCTCAAAGCTCGCGGGTCATCAAGCATTCCAAATGCTAATTAAGATGTAAACAATGACATTGAAATTGATTTAATGAGAAGACAAAGCTCGAATGCCTACCTCATGTCCCTATTTGATCTAATAGCATCAATATAACAAACAAAGCACAGACCAATCAAATAAGGACATGAGGTGCTCAAAGAGTAAGCTCATAAAATAATATATTTAGTCTTAATAAAATCTTATAAAACAACATATATTGTGTGAAGTGTTTGATCTCTCTTTATTTGTTTTGTTGTTGATATTCACTATGTGGTACTCCCCGTTTATGATCATTTCATGAGGAAATGTCTTGATGGCTTGCGGGCTGCAAGCTAATTCCCTTTCTGCAAAGTTTAGGCAGAGTTTGCAGGAAAAATACTAGAAAGCCCTCCCAAAGAAGTATGTTTCTATTTCATAATAAATGATATGTAGATCTATAAATATTAGGGTTTTAGAGCCATTAGATTCTTGAGCTTGATACAAGATTTTCAGAGCCTTCTAAATGAAAATATTGGTTGCAAGTTGAAATTTGTCTTTAGGTGTAAGGTGCAATGTTTCAACTATCTAAAGTTGTTTTTTACCAATGTGAGACAAGCCTAGAATTTGATATCTATATGGCCATTTAAAAAAAAAATTTGAACAATATATGACAACTTAAAATGAGACTTTCATTTCTGATCATATCACATGGAAAATTTGTAGTGAAGTTTTGGTAGTTATTCAACTTCAAAATTTGGCAATAGTCCTGCACCTCTTCTAGACTTGTCATTTTTGGTATAATTTCTTTATAGTTTCTCTGATTCATGTTTTGAATAACTCTTGCAACTTGGAGATTTAATGTAGTCTTCTACATTATGCTAAGAAATATTTTTATGCCATGTCAAATGTCAGGATAACTTTATGTCTTGGATAGAAGATATTAAGACAGAAAGTTCAAAATCTTCCAGAACTCTATTCAAGCTTTTTCCTGCTAGAATCTATCTACAGTAGCTATGTGCTATAATTGTGTCACACTTCTATGAATCATTACATTCAATAAAACTCAAGAATGAGGTCTCAAAAATTGATCCATAGCTCCCTAGGCATGGAGTGCAAGGGTTTTTAAGAATGCTCTTAGCTAGAGCTATTAAGCCTATAACCTTGCTAGTAAACCATGCAATGGGAGATTCAATGAAGAGAAGGGCAAGAATGCCAATATCCTCAAGAATCAAGAATGAAAATGCAATGCAATGCTATGCTAGAAATGAAAATTCAAGCTAAGCTATCAAAGGAAATATGCAAGTGTTACAACCCAAGCTAATTAATCTATGTGAGCTAATCTAGAGCATAGAAATGAAGTTAATCTAAGAAAGCATAAATATGAAGCTAAGCTAAGAATGCAAGAATGAGATGTAGAATGCAAGAATGAGATGTAGATGTTAAGAATGCTCAAAATCTTCAAAAGCTCCAAAGTGACCTAGAAATCCTGTAGCATAAAGTTAGCATAAAAAGTTGGGGGTCTAGAATGAAGAAGAGAGCTCTTCTTTTATAGGAAATGAGGAGAAATGGACCATGGAGATTAAGAGGCAAAAGCTTTAATCAATGGTGGAGCTTAAAAGAGGAGCAATCCATGTGCACAAGTATCCTCCAATAGGAAAATAAGAGTTGACTTTTGTGTCCATATGAGACAAAAAGTGCTTTTTCCCTTTTTATAAAATAAGAATAATGCTTTATTTGTGCAACTTAGGATAAGAGAAAAAGTGGGGGCTTTTATTTATTTAAAAGGGGAGGAAATATTCCTTTTAAATAAATAAAAACTTAGGATAAGATGGTTAGCCCATAGAAAATAATCGAATAAATGATAGAGCTAGGATTTGATCAAGAATAAGCAATTTATGATTTAGCAAAAGGGGCTAATAGTCTAGGTGACCATTTTTAGGTGTATACAGTAGCCACAGGTTTTTTCCAATAAATAGCTTAAGTTTTTTCAGCTATGCTTTTGATGCTGTTAGATAATGTGAAAGAGGATGAGAATTTATGTTTTTGATTTGAATAAATAGTAAATCTCAAGCCCAAAAAACAAGAGTCTAGAAGTTTTGTAAGAAGCTTACATTTGCATTTTATTATGAGATGCATCTGTTCATATAAAATTACCATACAAGCTAAGTTGAATGCTTTGTCCATAGATTTTATTTCAGACTTTTAGTCTACTTTAAGATATAGACTTTTATTTCTTATGTCTCATTGGAAAGGCATTGTTATTTGCGTGTGGGATTTTTCAAAATAAAATTAATCTAGATAGTTATTTTTCTAGTTTGAAAGTAAATTCTTTGGTCCTTTTTGTATTTATTTTTGTTATTTATGTAGCACATTTGAATAATCACATCTTTTATATTTTCTTAATTTATAGAAATTCTTTCTGGATATGCCATTGAAAAAAAATGAATATTATGGAAATACCATATAGCTCTTCTAAATTGTTGGAGCATGCTGAAATTTTCTAATTTGTTGGACCAACTAAGCATAGTTTCAAGTAGTTAAAATTTCACAGTCATCTATTAGTATCATAAATGAAGACTTATTTGTTTTCAATCAATGTTTAGCAAATTTCTTCACAATGTTGTCTAAAGTTTGAACCTTTACTAATTTAATGCTTGGTATTCCCCAAACACATACAAAATGTACACATGATGGACTCAAATAGTTTTCAAAGAACTCTAGTATGTTAAGGGTCCATATATTACCTCAAGGTGTTATGAATTTTTAATTATATCCTTTGCTGAAATTTATTATTTGTATCTTGTTTCAAATTCCAAGATAAAAATATTCATGGATGTGGCTATGGTAGTATCTTGTCAAAAGGTGGAAATCATGATGAGAAATATATACAAACAAAAGTTGAAGAATGATATTACAGAGTAAGTGTAGCTAAAGCATGTGTTAGAAGGAGGTGGGGACCTCATATGCAAGTAAGTTGTTGATTTCCTTATATTCATTGAACTTTGGTAAAATATATCCCACTATACATATTTTGTTTGTATTTAATTGATAAGAATGATTTCTCTTTGAACTGTAACTCTATCTATATATGGGTCCTAATAGACATGTGTTCACAAAGTTCTTGTTATAATCAATTGTTTGAGGGGGGATTTGGGATTGCTATCATGATTAGATTGCAAACTTGAGATGACACAAATCAAGTGAAATATGTTTTCACTCAAAATATTGAGAGAAATATGAGAAAAAAAACCAAAAATAAACACCATAGGTTTAAAATTAAAAATGAGATAAAATCACTCTATCTCTTGGAAAGGTTGCAATAGGCATTTGAAACCAATTTATCTTCTCTGAGTCCTACCATTGATTATGAATGGTTTCAAACCCAGATGGGAAAAGGTTTTAATGCAGTTGCATTAATGTAGATGACCCTTATTTAGGTCTATTTTAACTGGTATGTATTAGTTGAGTCATAATAGACTAGATAATTCTTAGATTTTAAATGTAAGATTATTTTTTAATAAAGAAATTTTTGCATCTAAAGATTACATGTATATATATGAAAAATAACTTGTATCTACTATACAAGGAAAATAACGTTTAGAAGAAAATGCAAGAGTACAGGCATACATAAGAGGATGAACATAAATAATAAGGGTGTCAAACATTGCCTGAAGTGATGAATTTTTGACTTGGGTATGAATCTAGTTTGCCTTTGTGTGATCCAGAACCTACAAAGAAAAGAGAGATGGAGGTTAGATAAAAAATCTCTAAGCAATGAATGGCATCCTATTATTGATCCTAATCTACAATTATGCATGTGCATAGTCAAGCCATAGACTTCTGAAAGAAAAACCAAGCTCATAGTCTCAATGAAATAAATAGTGTATAAAACAATATATGGTGCACAACAATAGCAAGCATGCAATGACAACAATAACATTGCATGATGCCCAAGCTCAAATTCAAAACAGTAAGTGTGTTAATGTATGATCTAATAGCAGCAACCTCATTGACCATTACCTTTCACTCCTCCATCATTATAGAAGAGATAACTACCTACAACTATATTTCATAATTCCTCCTTTGAAGTATATATATATCAAGTATAATTATGAGTTTACATCATATATTTAGTCTTAATCAAATCTTATAAAATAACATAAAACTAACCCAAAATACTTTGTCTTAATAAAATTTTAATAAAACAATATATTTAGTCTTAATAAAATAATACACTTACTGTTTTGAATTTGAGCTCAAGCATCATGCATTGTTTATGAGCTCACTGTTTGATTACTAGACAATCAAATAGGGACATGAGGTGCTCAAACAGTGAGTTCATAAACAATGCATGATGCCCTAGCTTGCAGCCCGCAAGCCATCAAGACATGTCCTTATGAAATGGTCATAAACAGGGAGTACCACATAGTGAATATCAACAACAAAATAAATAAAGAGAGATCAAACACTTCACACAATGCCTTGAAGGTAATAGAAATGATGCCCTAGCTCTCAAAGCTTGCGGGTCATCAAGCATTCCAAATGAAAAGATGTAAACAATGCTAGTATTAAACAGTGACCTCATGAACAATGTATGATTCCTTAGCTTGCAGCCTGTGAGCCATCAAGATATTTCCTCATGAAATGATCATAAACAGGGTGTACCACATAGTGAATATCAACACCAAAACAAATAAAGAGAGATCAAACACTTCACACAATATATGTTGTTTTATAAGATTTTATTAAGACTAAATATATTATTTTATGAGCTCACTGTTTGAGCACCGCATGTCCCTATTTAATTGGTCAGTTCTCTATTTATTATATTGATGCTATTAGATCAAATAGGGACATTAGTAATAAAATAGGGACATCAAATAGGGACATCAGTAATAAAATAACACACATACAGTTTTGAATTTGAGCTCATAAAGATTAACTTTCAGAAGAATACGAATGAATACAAACATAAATAAGTGGATGGACATAAATAATGAAGGTACCAAACATTGCCTGAAGTAATGAAGTGTTGACCCCGGCTTCAATCCAATATGCTCTTGTATGATCCAAAACCTGCAAGGAAGGAAAAGATGGGGTTAGATCCAAAGGATGTAAGCAATGCCTGGCACCCTATTACTGATCCTCATCTACAATTATGGATGTGCATAGTCAAGTCATACACTTCTAAAATGAACTATGCTACAGAACAATATGGTTGTGTGTTAATGTGATTCAAAATCTATTATGCAAGATTGTTTTATTATTGAGATAAGGATATCTTAAGTCTACAAGAATAAATGTTTTGAGAAATATTTGAATTTAATTTTGACAATAACATGAGGAGTGATATATTTCAAGTTTCAATGAAATTTCATACCACACAGTGTTTGTAGATTACGTTCAATGTGTTATTTATAGTTGTATTGGTGGGAAAACTCTTGAAAATGTGCAAAAAATATTGCATTCAACCATGTTGTTTAAATGACACATGTAGTTTACCTCCAACCTAAATTAGTGTTGCATACAAATTTGTGGATGCTGCATGGTACGAAGCTTCGCTGAAGCTTGAAAATGATAAGCATTATGATGCCAAGGTATGGTGTGGTAAGCACAAGTATAGTTTCTTGTAAGCTACTATTGGTATAGTTTTCTTTTTTTCAATAGTTGCAGAATCTAGCGTCTCCTATACTTACATGTATGTATACATTTTGGGCTTGGCTTTAATGTCATGTAAATTTGAGTGAAATGGTAATAATATTTAAGAGCAACAAGTATGACATTTTAAACAACTATGCATATACATTATATAACAGGAGGAGTGATATATTTTAATGGCAACACTTAATGAGAAGACACAAAGAAACCCAAATACCTATGAAGACACACTTGGAGCCATTAGAGATTATGAAGACATCCAAAGACATCAATTGGAGGATTTTGACACCTATAATGGCCTATGAGGTCATTTCATGCAATAAGAATGTCAAATGTGTAATCAGTCCTAAAAGGCCTAATAAGCCTTAGGACCAAATTTGGAGTCTAGGATAGAATTAGGTGTTATAAGTTTCAAATAGGATGATACTTATATGATGGCTTAAGTAAATTGTTCTTACCTTGAGACTAGTACACCATGGGATTAGAGGATGGTTATTATAATAGCAATTGTGTGTCTGTGGGATACTTTTATATTTTGTATTAAATGATGATAGATACATATGCGTTTCTTCCTTTTGCAACAGTTTATATTCTGATACTTATATCTTGAATTGTCAAATGACCAATGAGTGATAATTTCAAAAGTGTATCATTATTAAAGGCATGTGAATTCATATTGTACTTAATCTAAATGCCACTGTGTAATGTTTTTACTTATGATATTAATCTTAATATATCCCTATTTTATTATTGATGTCCCTATTTACATCTTTTCATCAAATGACCCAAAAACATCAAGAATGGTCCTATATAGTCACTAATAGCTAACTTTCAAAAGAATATGAATGAATGAAAACATACATAAGTGGATTAACATAAATAATGAAGGTACCATACATTGCCTAAAGTAATGAAGTGTTGATCTGGGGTTTAATCCAATATGCTCTTGTATGATCCAAAACCTGCAAGGAAGGAAAAGACGGGGTTAGATCCAAAGGATCTAAGCAATGCATAGAAACATATTACTAATCCTCAT
Source organism: Chamaecyparis obtusa (assembly GCA_027943335.1). Taxonomy (NCBI): domain Eukaryota; kingdom Viridiplantae; phylum Streptophyta; class Pinopsida; order Cupressales; family Cupressaceae; genus Chamaecyparis; species Chamaecyparis obtusa. The sequence goes on from BSBK01000337.1 coordinate 187,163, forward strand.
CTACAATTATGCATGTGCATAGTCAAGCCATACACAGACTCAACAACATGGTAGCATTGATCCAATAATAGAAAATACATTACAAATACCAAGCTCATGGTCTCAATGAAATAAATAGTGTATAAAACAATATATGGTGCACAACAGTAGCAAGCATGCAATGACAACAATAATAGTGCATGATGCCCAAGCTCAAATTCAAAATAGTAAGTGTATTAATGTATGCTTGCATGATGCCAGATATTAAACAGTGAGCTCATGAACAATGCATGATGCCCTAGCTTGCAGCCCGCAAGCCATCAAGATATTTCCTCATGAAATGATCATAAAAGGGGCGTACCACATAGTGAATATCAACAAAAATAAAAATAAAGAGAGATCAAACACTTCACATAATGCCTTGAAGGTAATAGAAATGATGCCCTAGCTCTCAAAGCTCACAAGTGATCAAGCATTCCAAATGAAAAGATGTAAACAATGCCAGTATTAAATAGTGAGCTCATGAACAATGTATGATGCCCTAGCTTGTAGCCTACAAGCCATCAAGACATTTTCTCATCAAATGATCATAAGAAGGGAGTAACACATAGTGAATATCAAAAGCAAAACAAATAAAGAGAGATCAAACACTTCACACAATGCCTTGAAGGTAATAGCAACGATGCCCTAGCTCTCAAAGTTCACGGGTCATCAAGCATTCCAAATGAAAAGATGTAAACAATGCAAGTATTAAAAAATGAGCCCATAAAAAATGTATGATGCCCTATGTTGTAGCCCACGAGCCATGAAGACATTTCCTCATGAAATGATCATAAATGGGGAGTACCACATAGTGAATATCAACAACAAAACAAATAAAGAGAGATCAAACACTTCACACAATGCCTTGAAGGTAATAGAAGTGATGCCCTAGCTCTCAAAGCTCACAGGTCATTAGGCATTCCAAATGATAAGATGCAAACAATTCCAGTATTAAACATTGAGCCCATGAACTATGTATGATGCCCTAGCTTGTAGCTTGTGAGCCATCAAGATATTTCCTCATGAAATGATCATAAACGGGGAGTACCACATAGTGAATATCAATAGCAAAACAAATAAAGAGAGATCAAACACTTCACACAATTCCTTGAAGGTAATAGAAGTGATTCCATAGCTCTCAAAGTTCGCAGGTCATTAGGCATTCCAAATGATAAGATGTAAACAATGCCAGTATTAAACAGTGAGCTTATGAACTATGTATGATGCCCTAGCTTGAAGCCTGCGAGCCATCAAGACATTTCCTCATGAAATGATCATAAACATGGAGTACCACATAGTGAATATCAATAGAAAAACAAATAAAGAGAGATCAAAGACTTCACACAATGCCTTGAAGGTAATAGCTCTCAAAGCTCGCAGGTCATCGAGCATTCCAAATGCTAATTAAGATGTAAACAATGACACTGAAACTGATTTAATGATAAGACAAAGCTCGAATGCCTACCTCAAATGCCAGTGCCCTCTTCCCACATGGTGCCAACCTCTTCATGCACACCAAACTTGAATTCCCTCTTTGTGCCACGTAAAATTGCAGTGCCATCTTCGTGGCAGCTCTTCGAATTCACAAATTACAAATGACACTTTCTTTTTCTTTTTTTTGGTTTATAACCAAATGGGTGTCACAATTACGATGATAGTGTCGCTATTATGACACCATCAGGGGAACTTGCAAAAAAAACACAAATTGTAGTGGCGTCACAAATTGGCGTCGAAATTTGACCCCAAATGTTGTAGTGATTAGAGCCTTTCAAATTTGTAAAGAACACAAAATTTGCAAATCAAATTGATATTTCATTAAAACCTATGTTCTTGATCAAGCTCTTAAAGATTAAAACATGAAACCATCAAGTTCTTCACCTATGTTCTTCATGGTTGGCGAAGTTGTGATGGAGTTATATGTAACCTTTGGAAGTTATTTTACGACAGACTTAAGCCTAGAGTGTACGACAGGAATAGAGATTCAATAAAAATAGAAGTTTAAATCTGCAAGTCCATTGTGTTATGCATTGTTGAAAGGCTTCTTTACTTATTGTTTTGGTTTCTAAATTCAAGGAAGGAATAGTAAGAAATCTCCAAGAATTCATTTCATCATTGAATGTATTGTGAGCACTTTAAAATTATGTTCCTTACGTTTTGACTAGTAAAACTAGTGATTGTTTCAAGTAATGTTTTTAATCCTTTGAAGTTTCTCATGATCTTGATGTAATTTGATAGGATTAAGAAATTTGGGGATCCAATAGGACTTTAGGTGAGTTCAATAAATGTTTTGGAAGACTTAGAGGAACTATTAGCATGATTGTTCCTTCATCTACATCGAGTTAGAATGAATTTGCTAAGTTTTTCCTTTGTTTTGAAGAGTATTTTGTAATCTATTTCCTTTCCATGGACCCAAAGGCTTAGGACTCATGGAAAGAGGATACTAACAATGTATTATACAACTCTAATGTTCTTGACTTGCAGAGATTTGAGAAAGTAAAGAGAACACTGGCTATAACAGTGTGTTCCTTAAGGGAATTGATAGCTAGGGAGTAGCAGTGAGAGTTTGGCCCTAAGGGAGAGGCATTTTTATGATTTGGATAGTCATATATTGGTATACTAATGGTCTAAAAATTCATGATAAGTGCCTCTCGAACCTCTCCAAACATGTAAGATTGTCTTTAAATACTTTATTGATCTCTTCTAAACATTAACCAAATAAAAACTACATTTTAATAAGTGAATAAGTGAATAAGTGAATAAGTCAAACCACTAGTTTCCAAAGCATTCAATAAGTGGATATGAATGTTTGAAAACTACTCCCAACAATTCTTAAACAAAATAAAGTATGTTTAAGAATTGTTGGGACTGGTCCTTTGGCGTGTATTAAACAGAATAAAATTTTCAACATATTATTATCATTCTATTTTTTTTAATCTACTGGTGTCATGCCCTAGCCCATGCTTTATCTCCATTATTTGATGTTATTCACTATTTTGAAATGTTGACTGTGGTTATCAAATGGAAAAAATAGAAAAAAAAAAATTTAACACAAATTTTTTTTTACAAAATTGAACCAATGGCATGTTTATAACAAAGAAATAGAATGATAATAATATGTTGAAAATTCTATTATGTTTAATACATGCCAAAGGACTAGTTGTATGAAATTGTTAATCACAGAGAATTTCACTATTGTATGAGTGGATTGTGCAGGAACAATTAACATTAAACAAGGAGAAAACTCCTCAACACATCTTGGAAACCATTGAATTCAATAATAAATGAAACCTAATGCCAACACTATTCCTTCCATTCACTTCTACCAAGAATAAAGCATTTAATCCATTCAACATTACATATAATCATTAGATAGTTACATTTCCCGACTGTGTAGAGGAACAATCATGACCAAAATGATCAAAAGTACTTTCATCCTTGCACAAACTATTCCAAAATTCAAGTAAAATGAGAAATATGCTATATCAAATCATTCATATTTATAGTAATCATTCAAAAGATCATTTTGTTAATGAACCCTCTGACTGTACCCCTGTGGCAGAGAAAGGAAACCTCAAAATAGAGAAAAGAAACTTAGTAAAACTAGTCTATGCCACTATTTGTCAGGGTACAGTCATGATAAGTGCCTCTCAAAGCTCTCCAAACATGTAAGAATGTCTTTAAATACTTTATTGATCTCTTCTAAACATTAACACATGGACAGTCAAACCAGTAGTCTTCAAAGAATTCAATAAGTGAATATGAATATTTGAAAACTTTCCTCTCAACTTCCCCAACCACTCCTAAGTGGTTAGAGGGATTAGTTGAGTGTTTAGACACTAAAACTTCTTAAACATACTTTATCTGATATGATGAATTATAATATCAACAAATGTGAATCCAAACATTTCAAAATAGTGAATCAATATCCTTGAGCACAAGCACCAATAACATCAAATAATGGAGATAAAGCATGGGCTAGGGTATGACACCAGTAGAATGTGGTCATTTTAGTGAGCATTCATGATCAAATAAAATGCAATGCATTTGAAATTTGCGGTTGAATACGATGCCAGAGGCTCAAAAGACGTTACCCGTCAAAGATACCAATCAAAGATGAAGAAATCACATACCTTCTCTAGTGCTCAGCTTGCACGAAGGAAGATTTGATAGCCGAATCTTCCTTGTACCACATGAAGAACATGTCATTGATTCAGTTTAGTATGTTATTATCATATCAGATAAAGTATGTTTAAGCATTGTTGGTAAGGATAGGAATAGTGGAGATTCTAGAAATATCCCTCTAACCGATTAGGAGTGGTTGGGGAAGTTGAGAGGAAAGTTTTCAAACATTCATTTTATCTTATTGAATGCTTTGGAGACTATTGGTTTGACTGTCCATGCATTACCAATGACTAAGATTCATTACAGTGTACAAAACCCTTCATTTTGAGTTATTGTGTGTTGATTCATTTGCCTTAGCTAGGAAGATCAAGAAGATGGGGCAGGAGGACATTATGGTAGAAGAAGTATTTAAAGATATTTACATGTCCCCTATCCATGAAATCGAGACTATAGGTGATGAAGAGCATGTTGAGGATGAGGGGGGTCTTAATCAAGGAGGGGCAACAAGAAGCAACATAAAAATTTTTAGGAGTTTGGAACAACATTTCAGAATCCATGAATGGTATGGGTAAGGTGACCTTCATTCTTGGTTGTGACTTCAATGAAACATTGGATATGGCTGATAAGAAGAAGGATCACTTGTTGATAGTGTTCCTTGAGGGAAGGGGGATTGTGAAAGACTTGTTATCATTGTATTGTGTATTTCCAATATGTTTGGATTCAGGGCAGACCAGGAGTATGAAGGATCACTCACTAATTGCATGATAACCTAGTTTTGAAGGGTCACTGGTTGAGGGGACAGTCAAGGTCAGGATGTTGATAGTGTTAATTAAGGGAAGGGGGATTGTAAAAGACTTGTTATTATTGTGTTGTGTATTTCCAATATGTTTGGATGAAAGGTAGAATAGGAGAATGAAGGATCACTCATTGATTGCTTGATAACCCAGTTTTGAAGGGTCACTGGTTGAGGGGACAATCAAGATTTGGATGTTGATAGTGTTCCTTGAGGGAAGGGGGATTGTGAAAGACTTTTTATCATTGTATTGTGTATTTCCAATATGTTTGGATGTAGGGCAGACCAGGAGAATGAAGGATCACTCATTGATTGCATGATAACCCAGTTTTGAAGGGTCAATAGTTCAGGGGATAGTCAAGGTCCAGATGTTGATAGTGTTCCTTGAGGAAAGGGGGATTGTAAAATACTTGTTATCATTGTATTGTGTATTTCCAATATGTTTGGATGTAGGGCAGACCAGGAGAATGAAGGATCATTCACTGATTGCATGATAACCCAATTTTGAAGGGTCACTGGTTGAGGGGATAGTCAAGGTCTTGATGTTGATAGTGTTCCTTGAGGGAAGGGGGATTGTGAAAGGCTTGTTATCATTATATTATGTATTTCCAATATATTTGGATGTAGGGAAGACCAGGAGAATGAAGGATCACTCACTGATTGCATGATAACCTGGTTTTGAAGGGTCATTGGTTGAGGGGACAATCAAGGTCTAGATGACTAGACCATTTGAGGAGCCTATTTCTTTGTATTAATTTCTATTCAAATTAGATGCATAGATTTCTTGTGAATTATTGGCTGCTATGTATCCTGCAACTGCATTCATAAATCTACATATACTTCTCTAGGGTTGTAAGCCAATTAGGGATTAAAATAGAGAAACTAAATCAAAATCATTCTTTGTCTAATTTCCTTTTAAAAAATTTTCAACTATCAATGATACAATACATTTGATAACCTAATCTATCAATACAAATGGCACTTAGCTAGAAGCTCACGAGCTATCTATTTGATAACCACAGTCAACATTTCAAAAAAATGGATATCCTTGAGCACAAGCACCAATAACATCAAATAATGGAGTTAAAGCACTAAATCAAAATCATTCTTTATCCTATTTCCTTTTAACAAAGTCTCAACTATCAATGATACAATACATTTGATGCCCTAAGCTATCAATACAAATGGCACCTAGCTAGAAGCTCATGGGCTATCCATTTGATAAACACAGTCAACATTTCAAAAAAATGGATATCCTTGAGCACAAGCACTAATAACATCAAATAATGGAGTTAAAGCATGGGCTAGGGCACGACACCAGTACAATGTAGTCATTTTAGTGAGCATCTCAGAAATATACAATGGCATCATTAAATGTGCTAGTAATATCAACAAACATGAATGCAAATATTTCAAAATAGTGAATCGATATCCTTGAGCACAAGCACTAATAACATCAAATAATAGAGATAAAGCATTCGCTAGGGCACAACACCAGTAGAATGCAGTCATTTCAGAGAGCATTCATGATCAAATAAAATGCAATGTATTTGAAATTTACAGTCAAATATGATGCCAAAGGCTTGAAAGATGAAGAAATCACATACCTTCTCTCATGCTTAGCTTTCGCTCATTTTCTCCTGCTCCTTTTCTATGCCAATTGAAATAAAAATGATTTGGTGCTTCACTTTATTTTTATTTTTATGTATACCTAAAACTATTAGAATTCCGATGGTCAATTTAAAACCCATTGGAATACCAACACCATCGGGGCCTATTTGAAAAAAAGATAACAAATTCATTAAAACAAATTTACCCATCGGAAGTGTCTGTCAAAATTTGGCCCCAAATGTAGTACTAGTGTTAGTTGCAAGTTCTCAAAAGATATGAGGAAGACTTTGGATGATCTTTGAAGTTGGCCTAAATTTACATGCATAATGAAGATATTCATAGTCTTGGATATCTTTTTGAAGCGCATATGTATTATGTGGTCGAACAACGTCCCCCTATTTTGAAGGACTAAGTAAAGTTTATAAATGTCTAGAAATATTGGAGAACCCACTATTTGGAAGAACCAAGTTAAGCTTTGTAAATATTTGGAAATATAGGAAAACATCTTTTATGTTTGGTTCTCTATATATCTTTTAGATACAAATTCTTAGAGCTATAACTAGGTCATGCTCATGAAAGATCAAAATAATAATTAATATTTTTGTAATCAATAAATAGAAATCAATTTAGTTTTTAAGATTCATAATCTTTCTAACTTTATACTCTAATTGATAATGAAATTCAAATATTATTAAAATAAAATATAAAATAAATATATATTATAATAAATATTTAATAAATTATAAGACATATTTTTAAAGTCTATTATGTGCCAATAAAAATAGATCTATTTTATCTAGGACAAGTGGTAGTCTAGGACACATGCATGAAAAGAAAATGCAAGAAACACATCAAATTTAATTTTAATTCTAAGTGCATGATGAAAGGAATGAAAATAGACTAAGGTAGGTCCCATGAGGGGGCTTGAGCTCTATTTTTAAGGAAGAGAGTGGTCCCATGAACAATTTTTTTTACTATAAGATTATTTCAAAGATTCTCCTTCAAAATAGGAGCTCCTACTTTTTAGCAAGTGGGTGAAAAAGGGGTGAGGCTAGAAATTGCCCCTCTTTCTTAGGAATGCTTTTTGCCACTTGTCCATTATTTTATTTCACAATTTCTTTAAAAAATATTTGGAGGGAAAATGATATTTTTATTTATTTATTTATGCACAATGTATGGAAGACACAAGTATATTTTTAAATGTGGGTGTTTAAACTTTTAAGCTGAACTAGGTTACAAAATTCATGAGACCCCAACCTAAATCTTTTACTTCACAACTTTTTATTAAATAACTATTCATTGGCATGCAATACCTCACTAAATAACAAAAAGCAAAAAGCAGAATGATAGTACCCTATATAAAGGGGCTTCTATTGAATAATTCCATAACAATGAACGATTTGTATCGAACTCCAAGCATGGCATCTTACAAAAGTGACCTCTTGTGTGAAATTTTTATGTGATTTCTCACAATTCATGGAGGCTCAACTGATACTGATGATACAATTAGTAATGTGTGCAACAATGCCAAGTCTTCAGACTCCAAAGCTCCTGGGGCTTTACATGCATATTTATCTCAGTTTTTTTGTTATCGTAGTTAATTTCGCAAGTCAAGAAGCTAAATGAGTTTCTAGTTTTATGACAAAGCTAAAGAGAAGAAATATGATTGTTGGGGCTCCCAACACTACTCAGGGCTATTGAAGGACATCATATATGAGCTTCATTATTTACAGTCCAAGTTGATGAAATTGTCTAATGCCAGTGTAGCACATGTGATGGGATCATTGATTGGAGTAGAAATTAATCAAGAGACTTGCCTCAATGTTTTACAAAATGACAATGCAACCTTTCTTTCCACCATTTATGATAATACTGATAATCTCACTAGCTTGGTTAGTGATGCTCTGGCTATTGTTACCACTCTTGGACAAGAGGGTGACATTTGACTGCTTTAAAAGAAACCTAAACATACTGGCTATTGCTTTTTATGTAGGGTTACACTAGCTATTGAGTTAGGTTTTTTTGTTTTCATTTTGTATAAATTAGTGGGTGGAAGAGCAATTCATTCTAAATTTTCCACTTTCTTCTTTTTATTTAAGGAAGTTCAATGGCTTTTTTCCTTTAAAAAAAATCAATTTAAGATATTTTTTTGAATTAGTAATAGAAAGAAAATAAAAGTAAGATTTTAGAATGTTACAATTAGACAGAATAATTTGATAGAAAAGATTTTTGTAAATTGAACATGAGTTAGTTTTATGCAAATAATATCATCCCAATAAAATTTGGGACAAGTGGAACAGATCACAATGCCAAAAGCAACTAATATGTGGGCTTTGGGCTCAGTTGATTTGGGCATTGAGATTGTTCTTATGACATGGAATGTGATGTTTAGACCATATCAAACTACATGGATTCTAAATAATTGAAATTAAATAATTGGGGCTTTAGGTTGCACTATAAGTAATGACCCCAAGATTGGTAGGCAGTAAGGGGGTATGTGTAGGATCATGGTATGCCAAAAAGTGGTGATGTGAAAAAATGAACTTTTCACTCATCCAAAAGTGCACTAAACATTTTGTTGAATTTTTAGTAGGCATGGGTGTTAGTACACCTGGCCAAGCCAAAAGCCAAATCACAGGCCTAATCGGATATCCGCTAATATCAAATATTTGATATTATCAGATATTTGATTTTATATTGGATATCTGATTTTCACCAGTAATTTCTATTTGTAGCCTGCGACCATGTTCAACATTTTCATTGTGAAAATGTTGAACATAGCTCAAAGGGTTTCACATATCTAATATAATCTCATAACTGATTTGTTCAAGATCAATATGTAAGTTAAATTTTTAAGTTTTTATTGTTTTTAATTAAAATTTGCAATTTTTTTTATAAAAACTAGGGTTTAAATGAGATTATTTATTATTTTTTAAAAATTGATTATAATTGTCTATTTAGGTTTTAATTGTAATCAGACATGGACTCAAACCAATCAAAAAACCATCCCAATGATCCTACAAATAATCTAGAACCACCTCCAAACAATCCCCCACTTTTAGAAGACCAACCAGTCTCAAACCCTCAATGTTTAGAGGATCTTATAGGAGACAATCTAAATCATCTTAGAGGATATCAAACCACATATGCCAATATCTCCACATTGTGCCCCATGTTTTCCACATTGAACTCCATTATTGAAAACATGGAGAAACTTACAGAGAAACATAATGTTGCACTTCTTTGGCGTGATTCCATGCACACCCAGTTTGACGATGGGCTTGACTATGATAAGGTTATGAACCTAAACATAAAAAAACATAACATATGTAATCTTTTTGTGGATCCCAAAACTGGTTTAAAAGTGGACCCTAAAAAACCCAAGTTATCAATTAAATGGTGCACATATGATGCAATACGTGACAACTTTTGGGACCGCTATTGGATGGTTTTTGATAGACTGCCCCATAGCAATTTGGATGTCCCATTCTATTTCATAAAAAAATTGTATGCTAAATTTGTGCTTCGTCACAAGGTAAATTATTGGAGCATGAGATTGAACCGGGATGTAGGCTTAGGTGCTCCTTAGGACAAGCCATGGGCACACTGGGTGAAATCTTGCACATATGTCCCCTCTCCCAAGATTTCACCACCTCCTACAGTGCAACATCCTGATATTATTGCCAAGGCTGAATCATAGACTATTCAAACCATTCACACCTTGAGTAATCTACTGGTTATGTAGAGTTTGACATTGTTGCCTCCTTGTGCCGATGCTTTTGGCCCTTCCACATCCTCCACAAGGTCACATGTTTGTGTGCCCCACACTTGCATTATGTGCAAGAATCTGTGCTTAGGTCCCATGAATGATAGTGATGCATATAACTAGGTCTTTGAGGTGGATGATACTACACAACACACTACAGGCACTAAAGCACCTCATGAAGATGTGCATCAATGACATATAGAGCCATGGACTCCTACTGTTACAATAAGGGTAAACAATTCACTTGTTACATTGTATTTAATTTTAAACGTTTGTATTTTTAGTAGAATTTTTTTATAATGATTTCCCACTTGTGTTTTTTTATGTGTTCCATTTATGTTCATTTGATGATAGAGGAGGAGATGGCATAGGTGGGAGGGGTCCATGCTTTCAGCCATATCATTTCACCTTGACACTTCCATGGTACATATGTTTTAATGTACTCATTGGTTTCCTTTTATTATAATAACTTATATACATGTGTTTTCTAATTTTTACGATCATCTTATTACATACTGATGCAGGTGTCACTAGTTGCCACTAGGGGGAAATGTAAGGGGGTTTAGGTGTCTAGCATTGAAAAGGGGAAGGCAATTAAGTAATTTGGATTGTTTATGCATACATGTATACTTGTCAGTTGTGTGTACTCATTTTTAATTTACATGGTTTATTTGACAAAGGGTGGTGTCTGATGATGTCATGAGACCCTTTTGCCATGATAGAGTTACATGCATCTCAATTCGTAGTGATAGCCCCATGGTATGTATATTTCTAAAGTTATTTGTGTGTATTTTACTATCAAGTATATATAATATGATCAAGTCATGATTGTATGAAGTATCTATTTGACTTTTGTAGGTCACACCTAGTTTGAGGGAGGTAGAACAACAAGGGTTTGTATCGCTAATGACTTACCCAATATTTCTTGAAGAAAGTTCAACACAAGTAAGTTTTAATGTTAATTCAATTATTTTGTAAACATATATTTGTTACCAAGGATTTAGCATTAAATAGTATAACTCATAGATCATTCTCATGTTTGCAAACATATACAAGTCAAAGTCGACATTGACCTGGTATTGTCCTTTTGCTACCAAGGACATATATTAGGTCTCCTATCCGTGTGAGGAGACACAGAGGTGAGGTACATGAGATTTCAATTTTAGTTTTTTTTAATTTATTATTATTGACTATGATTTTAAATTTTTATTTTTTATTTGTAAAAACCATATAAATTAAGTAATCTAACTTGGGGTTTCAGTTTTGTGTTTGAATGCAAGATGTATCAAAGCCAAAGAGTACTTTAAAGAGGCTGTATTTTTATGATCCACTAGTAGAATAGGATGTCCTAGAAACATTTTTAGTTGAACTTCTTATTTTGAGATGCCATATGACACATTTTGAGATGACGTATTGTTAAAATAATAACAAAATAAAGAGAGACAGGGAATTGTTTAATGCAATGAGCAAGGAGTAAGAAGATTTACCATGAATTAATACAAAACTAGGAGCATTCATTAAAGAGAAAAGAAACAAAGGAGACAATATTTTGAAGGGGGAAAAGCATAAAAACCCCCCCATGATATAATGAATGTGGCCAAAATGCCTAAGAATGAGAGAGAGAGAGAGAGAGAGAGAGAGAGAGAGAGAGAGAGAGAGTGAGAGCTTAGCTCATACAATAGTGTTTAAGAAGAAGAATTATCTCATGTGTAGAGAGAAGGAGAGACATCTCTTTAATAGAGATGTGGGCAAGGAGTTACATTGTAACTCCCATTTCTATGTAAGCCACATTTCACTAGTGTGTGAGACAAGTGTAGGATTCCTCATAAGGAGGAATATCTATTTTTCTTAATAAAGGAATTACAAATATGACATGTCCTCCCACTTGGACTAGAGGACAAATACAATAGGATACCTTGGTTTATCCTTTAAATACATAATTTACCAAGGAAATATTAAATTCTAACACCCCACTTTAATATTTACTTGGGGTAATTACATCAAGGGGTATCAAACCCAAATTGTTACAATGAAATTCAAATTTCTCTCTAGATAGAGGTTTTGTCAAAATATCTGCAACTTGATATTCACCTTTGCAATGGATGAGGGAAACTTTCTTTTCTACAATGTTCTCTCTAATGAAGTGGTGGTGGAGAGAAATGTGCTTTGACTTTGCATGGTAAACTAGATTCTTTGCCAAGGCTATTGCACTTTGATTGTCACAATACAATGGTATAGGTTCTTGTTGAGGTAGACCCAAATCTTCAAGAATTCTTCTAAGCCATAGAGCTTCTTTAGAAGCACGAGTACAACTTTTATATTCAACTTCAGTAGAACATAGAGACAAAGATTGTTCTTTTTTACTTTTCCAAGATATAGAACCTGAACCAAGAGAAAAACAATACCCAAAAGTAGATTTCCCATCATTGGGGTCTCCACCTAAATCTGAATCAGTAAAACCTTTTAAAGAAAAATCAGAATTTGCATCATAAAATAATCCTAAGTTAATAGTACCTTTAATGTAACATAATATTCTTTTACCAATTTTGAAGTGAGTTTGTTGAGGTTTGGACATGAATCTTGAAACTAAGCCAACACTAAAAGATAAATCAGGTCTAGTGAGGGTTAGATAAATTAAACTACCTACAAGTTCTCTATAAGGAGTAGCATCTATGAAAGGAGATTTCATATCTATCATTAACTTAGTTCCTAAATCACATGGAATAATGTAAAAATCCTAAATCTGTTATTTGAAATTTTTGGTTGAGATGGAACTTAATATCAGAAATTAAATGGTTAGAACTAGAAGTAAGAATCAAATCATCAACATACAAAATGATAATAATAATGGCATCTTTAGTATGCTTGATATACAAGTTGGAATCATTTTTACTTCTATCAAAACCTTGAGAAATGAAGAAATAATTGATTTTAGAGTACCATTCTCTAGGAGATTGTTTTAAACCATAAATAGACTTCTTAAGTTTACATACTAAATATTTATTACCTTGTTGAATAAAACCAAGAGGTTGAGACATGTATATTTCTTCATGTAAATCTCCATTCAAAAAAGAACTTTTAACATCCATTTGGTGAATAGGTCAATTCATTTTTGCAGCTAAAGAAAGAACAACTTTAATGGTAGGCATTTTTGGAACAGGAGCAAAAGTTTCATTATAGTCTATTCCTTCAACTTGAGAAAAACCTCTTGCAACTAGTCTAGCTTTAAACTTACTAATATCATTATTTGCATTCAACTTAGTTTTGTATAACCATTTACATGAAACTAGATTTTTGCCATGAGGTAAAGTAACTAAATCCCAAGTATTATTAGAAATTAAACTATCATATTCCTCTTGCATAGTAATTTTCCAATGAGGTTGATTTTTAGCTTGAACAAAAGTTTGAGGATCATTAGAATTAGAGAGAGAAGTCATAAGATAATAATTGCAGTAGTTTATCCTTCTAGGTTTAAGTCCACCCATTCTAGAAATGTAATCATCACCTTTATTAAGTAAATCTTTAAACCATTTAGGATTTCTCCTAGAATTAATAGAAATATTACTAGGAAGAGTAAACAGATTATTACCATCATCATCATCATCACTACTACTACTAGAAGGAACAAATTCATTAGGAGTATCATTACTATCTTTATGTTCATCATTACCCTTTTGAAGAGTATTAGTATTATCCTTAGTGTTAGGAGCAGAAACAAGAGGAACATAAACATTAGGAGTAGAAATGTGAGGAATAGGGTTGAGAGATGGAGGTTGGTCCTCCATAAGAGCTATGTTGCTGTGACTAAAATCAAAATCTAAAATTTGAGAACAGTCATGGACACCATTTTCAACAATGCAAACATCTCGAGCTATTTGAAATTTATTAGTAAGAGGATCATAAACTCTATAACCTTTAGTGTTCTCAAAATAGCCAACAAATATATGAGGTGAGGATTTAGGATCTAACTTTTTCCTTTTTTGTTTAGGTGTGTGAACATAAGCAGTGGAGCCAAAAATCTATAAATGAGACAAATTAGGTTTTCTTCCTAACCAAACTTCTTCAGGAATTTTATTTGGTAGGGCCTTAGTAGGAGTTCTATTAAGAATATAGGTGGCACATGCCATGGCTTTAGCCAAAAATTTATAATTCATATTTCTAGCATGTAAAAAACTTCTAGCCATTTCTACTATTGTTCTATGCTTCCGTTCTACCATGCCATTTTGTTCTGGTGTATAAGGAACGGTAAGCTCATGTTTGATACCGAAAGATCTTAAGTAAGAATGGAAAGCATGATTCACATATTTAGTACCATTATCAATCCTAAGAATCTAAATTTTACAACCACTTTTTCTTTCCACAAAAACATGAAATTCAGCAAAAATATCAAGGACTTGATCTTTACTATGTAAGAAATAAATTCAATTTCTACGAGAATAATCATCAACAAAAGTTAAAGCATATTTAGAGCCTGAAATAGAAGTATTTTCCATAGGACCTAAAAGATCACTATGAATGAGAACTAAATTATTATTAGCTCTCCAAGATGATTTATGGGGAAAATATTCTCTATGCATTTTACCACTCATACATCCATTGCAATCAAACTTAGAAGGAGTAAACTTAGGTAGCCCATCTACCATATTTTATTTTTGCATTAATGAGACATAATCAAAATTTAAATGTCCTAGCCTCTCATGCAAAATGTGAAAATCAACAGTAGTGAGTAATGAATATCTAGGAGAGGCAAATTGATAAAATTTAAAGAGATTATCATCATCCAATTTAGCATTAGAAACTATTTGATCAGTATTGGGATCAATGATATGGAAAATATTTTTATGAAACTCAACCTTATAGTCTTGACATAATTGCAAAATAGAAATAAGGTTAGCTTTCAAATCAGGAACATAAAGCACATCATGTAATTTACCATTTGAAACAGAAACATTACTAGTTCCTTCAACTTGACAGCAATAATTATCAGCTAAAGAAACATGAATATTCATAGAATTAGGTCACAAAGAATCAAAGACTTCCTTATGAGATGTAACATGTTGAGATGCACCACTATCAATAATCCATTCAAGTGGTTTAGAAGCATTAAAACAGACAGTAAAAGTAGAACAAGATTGATTTCCATTAGATTTTCCATTTGAGTAGTTTTGAGAATTAGGTTGATCATCCTTTTGTTTCTTAAAACAGTTATGTATTGAGTGACCATCTTTACCACAATAGGTGCAATGTGGCCTATTTGAATGATTATTATTATGATAGTTATTGGAAGGCCTAGAATTATAATGATCATTAAATTGTTGGCCTGAGTTATTATTTGAATTATTAGTATTGTTTGATCTTTGATAATTTTGGTTATTTTGATTAGTGTTAGAAGATCTATTATTATTGTGAATTTGAGAGACATTGGCATGTTCATGAGTTTTAATTATTCCAAATTGAATCAATTTTTCTTCCTCTTGATGCAACATATTTTGAAAGATGACATAAGTTAATTGAGATGCTAAAGAAGGAATAGCTAATTGAGAGTAAATATTTGTAATAAACTATTGGAACTATTTAGGCAAACATTTATGAATAATTATGTGGATTATCCTTAAATCAGAGAGAGGAACTTGTAAACCAGTTAGTAACACTTTAATTGAATCAAACTTGAGCAAGAAATCATCAACAGAGTTGAAGTCGGTATACCTAAGGTCTTCAAGTTGGTCTTGAAGCTGGATTTTTTGAGTCTCATCTGCACTATCATAGGTATTTTTCAGGATGTCCCAAGCTTGATGGGCTTTTGTACAAGTAAAAGTTAAGACATACAATTTGGGACTTAAGGAGATTCCAATTAAACCAAGTGCTTCCTCATTTTTAGTCTACCAAGCAGTTTGGTCAGCTTGAGGAGCAGAGGCTGCTGGTTTTGAATTGGCATTAGTTGCAATATCTAAAATATGTTTGAATCTAAAGATGAAGGTCATGTGTGTTTTCCATGCATGATAATTTATACTAGTTAACTTTATTTTTGGCATCAGGGTGGTCCTAGTTAAATGTGAAGATATAAGTAAAGAACACCTAAACTTGAGATAAATAAATGAAAACCCTTAATAGAACCCAGAAAAGAAACTTTTAAAGCAATAGCATTGTGAGAGAAGCCAAAAAACTAGGCATGTAGATCAAACTGAGGAAAAGAAACTATATACACTCACATGCAATAGCAGAAAGCTATGTTAGCTTATGCCAAGGAGGCATGCAAGGAAAATCCAACTACTAGAGGAAAAATTGAAACCAAGAACACTTAAGAGTTAAAAAATCTCTATTAAGCTATTATTGATTAATAGATAATGAAAAGAATCTCTTGCATGCAAAGAGAAAGCTATGCACTTAAGCATGCAAAGAGGAATAAACTAAATAAACCTGATAACAAGGAAAAGGCAACACAATCCTACAAAACAAATGTTAATCAGACCAAAGAATGGAACTAAATCTATTGAACGATTAATATAATGAGAAAAAAAACTAAATCTATTGAAGCCCATTTACCTGCAAAGAGACGTTAGGAAAATGATATATTAAAAAAGTTAATAATAAAAAGATTCAAACCTACAATGAAACGTTAGCTAAATCGAAGCCAAACAAGATAAGATTCTACAATAAGCCTCCAAATGGATATGTTGAGCTTCACTTAAAACTTAAAATATATCTGCCTATGACCTACAACTTCTTGAAAAAAACACTGAAATCCAGTTTAATTGTTAACATCACTTTCATAGAAGATTGTGAGCTTAAAAAATTTGAAACAAAGAATAAAATCAAATCTTTAAATACATTCTAGAGACTCTAGCCTATGCAGTTGTTAAATGGATATTAATCAAAGCACACAACTAAGATTAATAGTATATATAACACAACAACTATTTAGACAAGAAGATGCTAGCCTTAAGTAGAGCACAGGCCTTTTACGCCTGCTGAAGATGCTAGATATCTTGAGTAAGAGGATGAACACATAGGATGAAAATGTTAGTAACCTGCAAACAAATGTTATAAACAAAAAAACATTTAAAATGATACATGCACGGTAAGAACCAGAATGGAGAAAAGAAAGAGACCACAACCAGATTAGAAAAAATAGCTATGATAATAGGGCAATTTAGAAGCACAATGGTCCCTTGTTGTGGCTCATCTGGCTTGCGCACACCTTTTCCACTCCTGTATTTCAATCATTCGATGCCTCCATGCATACACATGCCTTTCTCACTCCTATATTTCCATCCACTAATGCCTCCAGTTGAAATATGATCTCCTAGACTTCCACTTGGATTCGATCCTCCGACCTCCAAACCCTAAAAAATGAAACCAAGATACAATCCTATGCTATGTACTCTTCAAAACACATCATCCTCTTCTCTTGATAATGTCATGAAGGTCAAAGAAATAGCACACCTATTCTGTTATTCCTTAGATTCAACCCTGGGAAGCGCAGAAGGAAGATGAAAGTTGCAAAGTGAAGAAAAGAAATTAGGTTTACACAATTCACGAGACCTGCTTGGAAAAGGAGGCTGCACACAGAGATAAAGGAGCTACAAAACTTCTAAGATACAAATCACCTCTTTCAAAATGCACTAACCCTAAAAGCGTAAAATAACCAAGAGGTGTTATAGCATTAAAATAACCAAATAATCTAAAGTTAGAATTATTAGGAAAAATAGCACATGCAAGGATATAAATGATTAGGAAAAAAATGCATGCAATGAAAAAAAAATGTATAAAGAATCGATAATTATAAACTATTTGCAAAGAGCTAAAATTACTTCAAATCTAAAATGATATTGTAAAGAACTAATTGTAAGAACTAAAATGATATTCAAATCTCTCTAAAAAATATCTCCAAATTTGGAGTGCACCAAGATATGGTAGCTTCTTTACCTACACACTCAAAACATGATTAAACCAACCTCCTCTGATACCATGTTAAAATAATAACAAAATAAAGAGATACAAGAAATTTTTTAATGCAATGAGCAAGGAGTAAGAAGATTTACCATGAATTAGCACAAAACTAGGAGCATTCACCAAAGAGCAAAGCAACAAAGGAGACAATATTTTGAAGGGGGAAAAGCATAAAAAAACCCCCGTGATATAATGAATGTGGAAAAAATGCCTAAGAATGAGAGAGAGAGAGAGAGCTTAGCTTAGCTCATACAATAGTGTTTGAGAAGAAGAATTATCTCATGTGTAAAGAGAAGGAGAGCCATCTCTTTAATAGAGATGTGAGGAAGGAGTTACATTGTAACTCCCATTTCTATGTATGCCACATTTCACTAGTTTGTGAGACAAGTGTAGGATTTCACATAAGGATGAATATCTATTTTCCTTAATAAAGGAATTACAAATATGACATGTCCTCCCACTTGGACTAGAGGAAAAATACAATAGGATACCTTGGTTTATCCTTTAAATACATAATTTACCAAGGAAAGATTAAATTCTAACACGTATGCCACATTGTATCTAGATATGTTGATTTTGTAAATATGTACAGAATTATTATTCATTTTGATATATATGAAACTTGATATTCGATCTAATTTGTTAATTATGTGTTCATTTTTTAATTTTTATTGTAGGCCTCATAAACATGGTCCTGTAGCATCTCATGATTTGTTGATACCTCTCACGGGGTTTGAGATACGATCCTTGAAAGATCATTGCCCAATCGTGCTTAGTGTACCTTGGGGACACTTTGGTCTAGTATGTTCGTGAATGTTCTAGTGACTCCATGGTCAAAATGGGGTTGTCACTAGTGCTTACTTGCCAAAATGGAGCTAATGGCACATGTTGTTTGGTGCCAAGATGAATGGTTTGGAAGAAACCCAATGATGCAACTTTCAATTGACCCTCACTGCAAGTTTTGGAATCAACCGAGATTGGCATGCCAAATTCAAAAAAAATTGAATCTCCCAAAATGGAGAGAGGTTATTGTAGGCCTCAGAAACATAGTCTTGTAGCATCTCATGGTTCTTTGATACCTCTCATAGGGTCTGAGATATGAGCCTCGAAAGATCGCTGCCCAATCGTGCTTAGTGCACCTTGGGGACACTTTGGTTTGGCACGGTTACAAATGTTCTAGTGAATTTGTTGTCAAAATAGGGTTGTTACTAGAATTTAACTACCCAACCAGAGCTAATGGAATAGATCATTTGGTGCCACAATGAGTAGTTTGGATGAAACCCAGTGGTGCAACTTTCAACTGACCCTCACTGCAAGTTTTAGCATCGTGTGTGATTGGCATGCCAAATTCAAAAAAATTAGAATCTCCAAAAAAAGAGAGAGGTTATTGTAGGCCTTAGAAACATGGTCTTGTATCATCTCATAGTTTTTTGATACCTCTCATGGGGTTTGAGATATGAGCCTTGAAAGATCACTACCCAATCATCTTAGTGCACTTTGGGGACACTTTGGTCCGGCATGGTTGCAAATGTTATAGTGACTTTGTGGTCAAAATGGGGT
The DNA here is from genome assembly GCA_027943335.1 of Chamaecyparis obtusa. Taxonomy (NCBI): domain Eukaryota; kingdom Viridiplantae; phylum Streptophyta; class Pinopsida; order Cupressales; family Cupressaceae; genus Chamaecyparis; species Chamaecyparis obtusa. The sequence continues at coordinate 206,986 of BSBK01000337.1, forward strand.
TTTCACTAGCATTTAACCACCCAACTAAAGATAATGGCATAGGTCATTCGGTGCCAGGATGAAATCCTTCAACACTATCCCTTTTTTCCTAGGGAATCACCATTTTAATTTGGACACATTTGACCAATTTTGACTCAATGACTCCAACTATTACATCAATTGACGATACCAATATACATGGAATTAAGACAATACAAATGTAAGGATACAAAATTAAGATGATACAAATATAAGGATACAACATTCATAGTAAGGAATCACAATTTTTTCACTTTACACGGCATTAAGATGATACAAATGTAAGGATACAAAATTAAACATGTATTTATAATCAAATGGTACAAATTAGGATATACAAAATGTGGGCTCTTAATATTGGCAAATAAACCCCATGGGCACTTTCATATTTCAAATCTTGCATCTAATACACATGATGAAGCTCATTTTTGTTTATATATAAAAATTTTTGCATCTAAATATGCACATTATAGCCGATTGTTGTTTTTATATATAAATTTTGGCATCTAAATATGCACATTAAAGTTGATTGTTGTTTTTATATATAAAATATTAGATACACAACTATATATAAAAAATAAGTGTCCTTTCCACTCCTAAAGTGTATAAGTTTAACACATGGTACTCAATGACATCTACATGCCAAATCCTGCATTCGAAAGGTAGAAGAAAAGTTAATATAGAAAATAATAAGTTTATATAGGTTGACAAAAAGATTATTAATGTATAAGTAACTAAATGAACCAAAGAACATGACTATCCAATGCATAGTGAAGTTTACCATCATAAAAGATGGGCTAATCAAATGCACACCTCAATCTTCTATATCTATCATATATGTATCCAATTGCATTTACAATCCACATACAAAACCAAGTTTATTGGCTCAAACAAATAAAGCAAAAAACTAGAATTAATTTATTAAACGTAACTGTAATAAACATGGAAAACCTTGCAGTGAGTTAAACTTACCTATTGAAGTGTGCCTGAAGGGTCATCTCTCTACTTGAGGGTATTCAATATTGCTTCATGATCAGTAGTACTAATAGACCAAAGTTCCTCTATCTTTTGTTTTCCTTGATGTTTCAACAACTTAACATTGGTTTCTATAATAAGGTGTGAATACATGAGAATGGTTTTGTGCTTCTCATAGTCTTCAAATGTAGGAATGGCATTATGTCTAATCATGTATGTGTGCAACCATGTTCCCGTAACAACATGTGATCTTGTTGGATATGTGAACATATCATCATCTATCATAGATTGTGCAAGTTTCTACTTTCCTCGTACATAATGTGGTAACTAGTAATTCAATCTCTCATCATTCCCTTGTGGTGCAACCAATACAAAAACATGTCCTGGTTGTAGAAGATTTGAAAGGTGGTCATAGTCAAGTGAACAATCCATGCCATCATTTATTATAGAGACTGTGACAGATAAAGGAGTTAGATAATGTGGAACCCACATAACAACTTACTCACTTGACTCACACTAATCCCAATGACATTTAAGACACCTCAGACAATAACAAGCCAACTCTCATACCCAAATTATGGTCCATTTACTAGCATTTGAGCTTTGAAACAAATGCATTTTTGAAGAATCTTTGATGGTTTGACAATCCAACCTATCTCCTATTGTGCCTAAATCAACCAACCAAAATAATCCGCGCACTATTGAATCAAGAGTCCCCCCTTGTGATAATGTTGAAGTACACCAATCAACAATAGAATGAGCATCAAGGAGCTCTACACATGAAATCCTCAATTGCTCCTTAACTAGAGCTCTCTTTACACATGCACTCGCTCCATCATGCTCCCCTTTTCCATGAACGGCCTAAAAAAAAATCCAAATATGAGGTACACCTCTCTCTACATGCATTCTACATAACCAATAAAACATACAAGAATTTTTTAATTGACCTGTGCAATTATCCGATCAAATAAGATGTCTATCCATAGCAATATTATTTTCCCACAACTACTCAAAATAATTCTCAAAGAAATGTTGGACATACTCATGAGAGTGAGATCTATCATCAATCATATAAAAATGGTACTCTTTGATTATCTTCCGGTCATCTTCTTTACTATCAGGGGAATGTCTATATGTTATGTGCACAAAAATAGAAACATGAATAGAATTGCAAATATTGAGCTCACAACTCATTTTAAAGTTGCAATGTATAGTTCTCTGCAAAGTCAATGAATGATATAATAGTTCCAATAGGGAAAGTGTCCTTACACATCCTGAATTGTTGATCCAACCACTAAGACCTGTAACTGTGCCTTCATACTTGTAAAAAAGATTCTTCCTAAAATCTAAAATAAACTCAGCTATGTCATTGCATTCTTTTGTAACCAACTCACATCTAGAGCCTTCACCTCCACTTTTCAATGTATATTTAATGGTTTCATCTACCTTTTTTTGGACAATTATCTTTCCAAAATCATGTTTGCAACCCTCATAAAAACATTCAACAAACTTTTCTAGCCCACCACACTCAGAGCACTTGTCATTTAAGCAATATTTTCTATAAAAGAAACATGCATCATCTCTAGGACATAAATAATGATCTAGCAAGTCTCTTGATGATTTTGGAAGAGAACTTGCACCACACTCCTCCAACATTTCACTAGTATGAAAAGTAGAATGAAGGGATCGTAACAGTTCATGGTGCATTGAAAAATCCACATGATATTTGCAACAACAAGTATTTTGAATCTTAAGAGGCACACAAAAAAAAGGCTTGAGGGCTTCAAAAGCTCTTTGTGATATTTGCAATGTTGGATGTGCCTCACAAAATTTTTTGAACAACATTGTTTGACTCACCTCCAAATAATGTTTGGGATGTAGGGTGCGGTCTCAAATGCCAATTCTCAACTTCAAGACATCCTTCACATTTGGTGACACTCTTGAGATAGATTGCCAAAATAGTTGAATTTGTTCCTTCACACCATCAGTAAGCTTCTTATCACAACGTGAAATTATCCCACCATAAGCCCATGTATCATTATGAAGAGGATAATCAAGTCTTTCTCTTCTTGCAAGTGCTCTATTCAAAGTTTTATGATTTAGGTTCAAGTTAACACAAGTTTGTCTCATCAAACGAGCCTTTCTCAAATGATGAATTACTAAGGAGGTTGTAATAACCCTCCTAGCATCTCTCTTATCTTTTTCCTTGGTAGTATTCCCAATGGAATTGAGAGCACTAAAAAGATTTCTCGCAATAATAGCATTCCACTCCTTTTTCTTGTTCACACTAATCTTCAATTTGACTCATATACATCTCATCTTCTACATATTTAACAATTGCACAAACATTTGACATTACTCAACCAATGTCTTGTGGCTAAAAAATTGATCAAAAAGTTTTGATTTACCCACAACCGAATGGTTCTTTCTGATCTCTTGCCATCAAAATTTCTCATTATGTTCTCATCAATTTCAAGTAACCATTTTGTTTTCTTGAAGGTCTCAATTTTGAAGTTTGTCTTTGTTCCTCCCAAGGGACTTCATTACTCATATAATTTGGAGATGTGTTACGTTGATTTGGTTCTTGTGCACCATTATCATTGTCAATTCCTTTATATTCAATCAGTGGATTGTCATTGTCAATGTCCACACTTCCATTGTCCACATCTACATCTTCATTTTCAAAACCTACATTTTCATCTTCAATTCCTACATTCTCATTTTCAATATTATTGTTATAAATAATTTCAAATTCATGTTCTTCAATTGAAACCACATTTAAGGGTGGGCCTATGCCCACATCTTCATTAATATTTAACATACCTTATCTCTTGTTCTGATGGGCAACCTTATCCATTTCTCTATACACTTCAATCTCTTCATTTGTGAGTTTCCTATGTTGTTTATGCTTTCGATGACTACTACTCCCCATGGTGATACCAAAAAGGTGATGGAAAAACCTTTGATAATAGAGAAATTCCAATAGAAAAGGGGGAAACCATAATTTTTTATCTTCTACAACTACAATCCTGTGATATTCTCTGCAAAAAAATGTGGTTCTTGGACTGAGGGACCCAGAGAATAAATTTTTTCTTTACACTACTAGTAAAAACAATTAGATATCCAAAAATATTGGATATCCAAAACTATCGAATATCCAAAATCTCCCACTCAAATTTTGTCGATATATATATATATATATATATATATATATATATATATATATATATATATATATATATATATATATATATATATATATATATATATATATATATATATATATATATATATATATATATATATATATATATATATATATATATATATATATATATATATCTTTTTCTCTCTCTCTCTCCCTTAGGTATTATTAAACATATAATATAAATATTTTAATAAATATTTAATACTAATATTATACTATTACACAATAGAGAAATAAATAATAATAATATAATAAAATACTAATATAAAAATTTATATAATACTAATGCTATTATCATTTAATATTAATATATAAATTTTTTTGTAACATATAACTTAAAATTGAAAAAAACATTCAAGTTGAAATGTTGGAATTGGGCAAGAGATATTGGATATCCGATATTACCGGATATCTGATTAGGCTTGGTATTTGCCTCAAATTTTCATTTTGCAATGCCAAACATGAATGGTCAACCCAAAAGACATGTTCACCATATTTGCTTTGATCTTCAGACTTCGACCATGTAGCTGACGACCTTTTTTTCACCCAAAATTGATGAAACAAAACAGGTTTCTTAAAGACATTATCAGCTTTCAATTAATATAATTACTGTCAAATTTTGAGTTCAATTAAATTATTACTTATTTTTTATTTGAGTTATCTTTAAAGTCCCAATTGACAAACTGATTTAAAAACAACCATAAATTTCAAATAGTTTAACCTTTTTGAAATCTAGAACATTCATCACATTCTATGCTTCACCTACTATAAGAAAAAAAAGGTTTTCAATTTTGTAAAGTTTAGAATTAGTTAAGGTGGTCAGACACAAGAGTTTTTTTTATTCTGAATAAGTTGTAGCAGAAAATTCATACTTAATTATTTATTTGGGAAAAAATTACACAAAAATATGTGTCGCATTCGAGCATGAGTCTACTACTTATATCTAGAATCTTGTGAAAATATATCATCATTTGATTGTGACTAAGGTGGTTAGACATACACGTACTTTTTATCTTTTTCCTGAAATTTTTGTACTACTGCATTGAAATCTAAAATTTTGAACAATTAGATTAATTTTTTTTAGACAAGGGATAGTAGTTTAAAAATTACATTCAATTTCCAATAGATTCTATTCTTACAACTTTTTCACATAAGGTTGATAAGATGTTCAACTTTTTACGTCAAATTGACTAACCCTAATTTTTTGAATTTTCATTGCCACTTAATACCATAGCTTGGTATACCATGATCTTAGACATACCCAAGGATAATGATTTATTAACATAATGTATCGTGCCTCTGTTATACATTTTGAAATTACAACTAGTTGTATTGGTAGCCAAAACCAACAAAAAACTAATTATCTTCAGAAACAACCCTAGTTGATACAAATTTTGTGTCATTCACATACTTAAGATATTGTGAATGCGTGTAATTCTAAAATGCTATCTGTGGATCTAAACCAGGAACACAATCTGGAATAACTACTCAATCTTTGGTATTAGATATATTCAGATTGAAAGCTTTCATGGTTGACGTGATAATGATTGTTTTGAGAGAGGTACAAATGCTAATACCCTCCAATTTATGATAATTTTATTTTTATAACATGAATTGTAATAGAATTGGACATTTATTTTTAATTTGTAATAAATATAAGGTGCTTCTATGATTGTATATTTTCAACTATATATTTAAAATAAAAAAATTATGATAGACATTTAAAAAATAATTAAACTCCATTAGAGCGTTAGAGTCATGATTAGAGCATTTGTGTAACACCAATTTCCTTGAATATGTACGAGATGTTCTCACATGGCTGAGTGATGCAGAGAGTAATCAAGATACTTATGTGACTTGTTTGAAGGAGAGTAATGTTGTTGCAACCGTCATTTCCAATATTAAGGTCAAGACTGATAATCTTATAATGGTTTCCATAGCACTTTATCAGCAAAGAGCATATGGGTTGTTTAAGCTTTAGATTTTGTTTTTCTCTATTTTGTGAGATGTCATTGTACATTGCATCTATCATTTACATGTAATATGGCTGATATTTTAAAAAAGATTTTATATAATTGAAAACATACATTTATTATCATTGTATTTGATGTTCAAAATATATTTTAAAGACATTTCAAAATTTTAATTTATTTTGAAAATTATTTCATTATTGTGTGAATTAAGAAAAAAAATACAAATCTTCATACTTTTAGTGCTCTTAAAAACTTAAAAACTCTTATATAAAAAATGATGTACCTTGAAAATAATTTAACAGTTTAATTCTTATCCGAAGTCACATAGCATAAATTTGTACTCTCTTATCAGGGAAATCAAACTGATTGATTGATGATATAGAAATCTACATTATAAAATAATAAAAAAATGCGACAAACTCTGATAAATACATTTGATCTCTGCAAGAGCTGGAATCAAGAGTATGTGTGCACTTGGCTATTTTAGTGGATTATCTCTCAATTATTATATTTTGTTTGACTTGTATAGAGCGCAAAAGAAACTAGTGTAGCTATGGGTTATACTTATTATATTCCTATTATTAATACTTCATATATTATCTTTTCTTCTTCGAACTTGAGCTAACTCTTTATAATTTTTTATATATTTGCTTAAGTTTTCTATGCCATCTCATTGACAATCCATTTCCTTTCTTTTTTAATTATGCATTCAACTAGTACTATTAGATGATTTTGTCTATTAATTATACATGCAAACCCTAAAGTTTCTTGGCTTGTCTTAATTATGTATGGAACAAGTGCTATAGTTGATTCCAAGACATTAAGGATAAGCATATGGAAGTATTATTTATCATTCCATTTTCTTTTCTTTTCCTTCTCTTCCAACCCACACATTATGTGTTTTTATTATACTGTTGGATATTGCTAATGCAATGGAGAGATTGTTGATACATTTAATATGTTTAATCACTATGTTGAGTGATGTTGGAACTGGTGTTGTTGTCATTCTTGTTTTGTCACTAATGTCAACATATGTTTTTGTGAAGAGAATAAGCTAGTTATTACAGTGTATAGACACTGTATGGATTCTTCAGAATGTACAAAGTTAGATGAGAGTACAGGAATATTTTGTGATCTTATATCTAAGATCGCATGATGTAATGTTGTGTATTGGCTAAGTTACAAATGTTTTGGTGAAAATTGGTTACTAGATAGTAACAGTGGAAGTCGACAAAGTTAGTCTCTATGTTTTGGGAATATCTTACAGAAGGTATGAATTTAGTGTATGTGAGCTTAAGGGATGATAGTTAGTGTACTAAATAATGTTTGATGGTCTAAGAATCGAAGGCCAACACTATCCCACTGAAAGTGACAGTGAAAGTCACTTTCAACAGGTTAAAAATGGTTCAAGAGCACCTATTCATTGGATATCTCATGGACAATTTTATATTTTACATTTTCTATGATATTATTTTATTATTATGTAATGTCCTAAATAATATTCAGAATCCATTCAAACCATTTTGTAAGGCTATTAAAGCCATTAAAATCATAGTGATCTATAAGGTCATGAAGAAAAGTCAAGTATGGTAGAACCACTCAAATATATAAAAAAGGAGTGGAATTGATGTAATTAGAGTCTTTAAGATATTTTAAAAATATTTTAAAGGTCTAGGAAAGGTTTAAGGATATCTGAATAATAATTGTAAAAGTTGTTCAAAAGTTGTCAAAATTATAATGACATCTTTTACAACTTGGTGACAACTTTTTAAAAGTTTGTTAAAAGTTGTTAATGGGTAGTTATAGGTTGGTTGGATGGTTTATTATGCTTCCAAATTATATATATTTGGTCTCCAAAGTATGAAATTGTAAGTTGGAGGAGTTTGAAGAAGGATTTGGAATGGAAGAAAACTTATTTTTGATGTTACATATCTTAGTTTTCTGATTATTTTTCCTGAAATTCCTCTGATGTTTTGAGTGGTACGAACTCATTTTAAATGATACAGACCTAAAAATTATATTTTGGAAAGATATACAAGTCATATTTTATTTTGTTTTGGTTTTTTTTATTTTTATTATGTTTTAAGAAAGTTATAGCCGTTTTGGTGCAGACTGGTCAGATGTTGTCAGAATATGAGTAGTTTTGGCAAAAATGCAATAACTTTGGTTTTATTGCTTGGATTTGGATATAACTTGGAAAAAATGTTTTTAATTCAATGTTATTGAATCTTACCAATGGTATTTGTATTATTATTTCATTTCTAAAATTTATCAATAAAAGTTTGAGGGTTTTAGATTCTGCCCTAGTTTGAAAATTTATTTTTAAGATTGCAAAATGTTTGCATTTATTAGAATCATTGAAAGAAGGTTCTAAATGTGCATCATATCTCTTCATAAAAAAACCCCACCAAAAATCCCTAATTTATGACTTTCGATCAAAATTTTCATGCTAGGAACTTTCGATCGAAAGTACTTAATTTCGATCGAAAGTAAATTCCAATCGAAAGTACTTACTTTCGATTGAAAGTAAATTCCAATCAAAAGTATGAATTTTCTGTACTTTCAATCATAAGTTACTCACTGATGATTGAAAGTATTGGTTACTTTCTATCAAAAGTATGATGGGATTTTTTACTCGATCTCATTTTTCAAGATATTTTTCTTCCTTCAAAAAAGTGTAACCCACTATTGTGGGTTCACCCATTACAGTGTACAGACATTGTACAGATTCTTCAAAATGTGTGAAGTCAGATGAGAGTATAGGAAGATGTTGTGATCTTATATCCAAGATTGCATGATGTAATGTTGTGTATTGGCTAAATTACAGATGTTTTGGTGAAGACTGGTTACTAGACAATGATAGTAGAAGTTGATAGAGTTAGTCTCTATATTCTGGGAATATCTTACAAAAGGTATGGATTCAGTGTATGCAAGCTTAAGGGATGAAAATTATTGTAATAAAGAATGTTTTATGGTCTACGCAAGGTATGAAAAGAAATATGACATCAGTTGTGGTGTGTGCTCTAGAGAAGACCTATTTGGAAGCTGACTTTAGAGATATAGCATGTATTATGGATGGCAAACTTGATTTAAGGATGTCGGTCCTTAATTTTTCTAATATAATTGTTCTATACCTTTTTAAGATATGGTGTGTATCTTAGCAAGGAGTTATCTAATTGTTTGTATATTAGGAAAGCCTAATTGGCTGACCTGATCATGTAGAATGTAATAGGGTATATATATAAGATCTTTTCTTTTGGAAAGATATAGAGAGAATGTATGTGATGTAAAAGGATAATTGTGGAAGATGCGAGCTTGTTTATATTGGATGTAGAGTAGAGGATAATTGTAGACTTCATTGGAACTGATCAAGCAAAGACAGTTTCTATCAGATAGTTCAAAAGATTGTGTATTTCTTCATATACACTTGTGTTGCAAATAGTGAGTTCTAAAGGTGGAGATAACCTTCTTTGGGAAGTGAGCCCACCCTTCTTTTTCTTGACTCCTAATAGGGTTTGTTCTCTAACAAGGACTATAAACTGTAATGTTTTAATCAGCTCCTAATAGAGCTAGATCTTCTAACAAGGATACTATACTCTCAGTACATAATTAGTGGGTGTTAATTCCCACTGGGGTTTTACCTTTAATAGGGTTTCCTTGACAACAAAATATTGTGTTGGCATTCATTATGTTCATTGGATTTGATATTGTTGCTATTCAAAGTTAAAGTTTAATAATCTATTATACAAATGATTCACCCCCCCTCTCAGTTGTAGTATGGATTGTTATTCCAAACAATTGGTATTAGAGCTACTGGAGATCTTAGAGAGAAATCTTAATAGCTTGAGGTGATCTTGGAGATGGCGTTCTATAGGAAGGATAGTCCAAAATTTGATCCTAAAAACTTTGACACTTGGAAGAACAAGATGTGAACTCATTTGCTATATTTGGGCATTGACTACTGGATGATTACAAAGAGTCAGGTGGCTATGAAGACTGCTAATGAAATTGAAAAAGATACTAATGATGAGAAGAAGATATTTTCATATAAAATGGTCACAAGGGAAGTACTGATCAACACATTCTCTGAAGGGGAATTTACTGAGGTCAAAGATTTGGATTATTCACACAAGATTTGGACAAGGTTAGAAGCATTGTATGAAGGAAACAAGTTTACAAAGTGAGCAAAGTTATAGAACTGGAAAAATAGGATGGATAAGCTACAAATGAAGGATGATGAAAGTGTTAGGGCTTATGTACAAATAGTTACAGAGGTTGTGATTGGAATCAAAAATTGTGGAGGCACTTTTGAAGAGGAAGAAGTCATTTAAAATATTCTTAGATCATTAACACCTATTTACAAGACCAAAATTCAGGCTATAGAAGAGATTATACTTGTGACTCAAAACTTTAGCAGATAAATGTTGATTGCAAAGCTAACTACCTTTGAAGATGCAAAAATGGGAGATTCTGTACCTAAAGTTGAAACTGCATTTAAAGCATCTACACATAAGAAAATAATGTCTGCACTTCTGAGCAGCTGCAGTGAGAACATAGAAGAGAGCTCGGTGAATATGCTAAAGAATGGGAACAAATTCAAGAAGAAGAAAGAAAGATGGATGAACTTGTTGCATTGATTTCTAGAAGAGAAAAGAGAGGTAAGGGTAAATTTGAAGGAAAGTTACCTTTGAAATGTTTTTCATGTAATAAGATAGGTCACTTTGCATCTAGATGTCCTACAAGAGTTCCTAAACACAAACCTAAGTTTTTCAAGTCTAAGAATTCAAATGATAAGGAATGTTATTATGCTAGTGAAGGTATTTCTGAGGATGATGATTTGGCTTATGAGGAGATTGGATTTATTGCTATTAAAGATGAAAAACCAGTGCATGAAGAAAAAGATTTAGTATCTCATGTTGATAAGAAATCCAATTGGATTATAGACAGTGTTTTCTCACATCATATGACTGGAGACAAATTTTTTTTTGTTAAATTAGTGAAGTATGATGGCGGTGTTGTAAGATTCAGAGATAATGTTCCTAAACCTATCATAGGAGTAGGATCTATAATTTGGATGGAAAGACTAATACTGACAATGTATTGCTTGTTGATGGACTTGAGCATCACTTGTTGAGTGTTGGACAATTGATGGTCAAAGAGTTTCAATTACAATTCACTGATGGTAAATGTTTTATCAGAAGTAAGGTAGGAAAGCTAATTGCAACCGGTACAAAATCTAGAGGTAACGTATTTGAATTAAATACATCTGGAGCCTCTTGTTTTGTTGTGAAGGTAGATGACAGTTGGTTATGGCACATAAGATTTTGTCATGTTAATTTTGATAATGTTGTGAAGAAAAGTTTGACTAATGTAGTAAGAGATCTATCAAAGATTGTGAAACCATGTAACACTGTATGCAGAGAATGTGTTATGGGAAAATAGACTAGAACAGACTATGAGGGAAGAGTTAGATCAGATAGAGAAAAATAACACTTGGGAATTAGTTCCTAGACCTAAAAACAAAAATGTAATAGGAACTAAATGGGTTTTAAGAAACAAAATGAATGAAGGAGTTGTAGTAAGAAACAAAGCAAGATTGGTATGTAAAGGCTATTCACAATAAGAAGGCATAGATTTTAAAGAAATATTTTCTCCTATTGATAGAATAGAAGCTATGAGATTATTCTTGGCTTATGCTACACATAAGAACTTCAAGGTATATCAGATGGATGTGAAATCTACATTCCTAAATGAGGATCTTAAAGAAAAAATGTATATAGAACAACCTAATGGATTTTCTCTATGCGATGATGGAGACATGGTATGCAAGTTGAAGAAGGCACTATATGGACTGAAGCAAGCTCCAAGGGCTTGGTATGCAAGGTTAGACAAATAATTACTTTTCCTTGGGCTCAGAAAAGGTAATGCTAATAGTAATTTATATTTAAGAACTAGTGAAGATGGAGTTTTGATAATAGAAGTTTTTGTTGATGATATTATCTTTAGAGGCAATGATGAATTGTGTGAGAAATTTTCTAAAGAGATGGAAAATGAATTTGAGATATCTATGATAGGTGAAATTAAATTCTTCCTTGGACTACAAATAAATCAGAGCAGAATGGCATTTTTATTTCTCAAACTAAGTATCTTAAAGAAATGTTGAAAAAGTTTGGAATGGAAGACTGTAAACCAGTTGGTACACCCATGGTGACTGGTAATAAGTTGACAAATGATGATGAGACAAAGTGTGTTTTTCAGACCAAGTATAGATCAATGGTTGGTGGATTACAATATCTGACTCACACCAGACCAGATATTGCTAATGTTGTTGGAATTGTGGCTAGATATCAGGCAGAACCTAAAGAGACACACCTAGTTACTAGGAAAAAGATATTTAGATATCTGAAAGGGACAATTGAATATGGCTTATGGTATGATAGGAATGATAACTTTGAACTTCATGCTTATACTGATGCTGATTGGGTAGGGAATATTGATGACAGGAAGACTACTAGTGGAGGTGCATTTTTCCTTGGGAAAAAGTTAGTTTCATGGCTAAGTAAGAAACAAGATTGTATAGCTCAATCTACTACAGAATTAGAGTATGTTGCTACTACTATTAACTACACTCAAATTGTTTGGATGAAACAAATGTTGAAAGACATTGGAATAAATTTTGATGAACTAGTGGTTATCCATTGTGATAACACCTGTATAATAAACATGTCAAAGAATCCTATGATGCATTAAAAAACTAAGAATATTTCTATTAAGTATCACTTCTTGAGAGACAAGGTGGCAGAGAAGGAAATAAAGTTGGAATACATTAGCACAAAGGAACAAAGAGCTGACATCTTTACAAAGCCATTGCCAAAAGATACCTTTGAATATCTTAGAGGTATGCTTGGGGTTTAGGCCCCTCCTAGTGTGAGTTAAATGATGCAGGGATGCACCAGTCCAAAGGTTTTCAAAGGCTTATCATATTCTGGACTTGATGTAGGGATCTACTCCTTAGGGGGAGTAATTGTTTGAGGACAAGTGCTGAAGATAGTTGATGACTTATGGCACCATTTGCCATTGTTGTCAAAGGGGGAGAGTTACTATGAGAAATTCCCTAAAGGGGAGATATACTATATAAGGAATAGTTTACTGAGAGAATACTTTTTGGGTTGATGGATTTACCCATATGTTGCCATCAATGCCAAAGGGGGAGATTGTTGATACATTTAATATGTTTAATCACTATGTTGAGTGATATTGGAATTGTTGCTATTGTCATTCATGTTTTGTCACTGATGTCAACATATGTTTTTGTGAAGAGAACATGCTAATTATTAGGGTGAACCCACAATAGTGGGTTACACTTTTTTGCCTGAATGGACACTAAACTCTACATTTTTAAAAAAAACTTTTAGATTCAGATGCATATTGCCATTGAATTGTTTGAAATCAGAGGATGAAGTAAATTAGAGTCTTTTAGGATTTTCTATCTAGATTATATATATATATATATATATATATATATATATATATATATATATATATATATATATATATATATATATATATATATATATATATATATATATATATATATATATTTTGAATTTATTTGAATACTTTTTTATTTCTCCCACAAAAATTGGTATGGTGATGAAAATGTCATTTTCAAATAGTAACATTATTTTTATAGAGCATAACTTTTTTTGTAATATAGATATGAATGTGATTCTTTCGAATTTAGTTTCATAAGATCCATACAGAGGGCATGCAATTGGTTTGACAACATTATCACTATTATTGCATATTTTATTAACATTTGAAGTTGACTAAACCATAATTTTGACATACCTTAACTGCATAGCTTATAACTTGTGTATTTATCGAATTTCAAAAAAAAAAAATGATAGAAAGTAGAAGTGAAGGAGGGCACTATTGTTTTTCAAAAAAATAAAATTCCTTTTTTACTATTTTTCATTGAACATCAAACTTAGAGGTTTATATTTGATAAAAAACCTACATTCAATTAATGTAAAAAACCATACACATAATAAATTAAAAAATTGTCGAATATACAATCGTTAGAAATCTAGTTCTGAGTACTTGTTGTATGAAAAAGGACGTCTTCTTATTCTTCCATTTGATCACTGTGCTTGAGGCCCGAAGCCATGAAATTCTCAAAATTTCTTCATAGCTTGCAAACATGGCCTAAACCAGGTACTTTCGATTCAAACTTTTGAGTTTCAATTGAAAGTACTTTCAAGTTTGATGCCAAGTTTAACCATCACTAACTTAATTTTGATAGAAACCTAGGTCAGCCTATTTGGTGTCATTTTAGTTTAATAACAATTACATACAAATAAATATATATTTTTCTCATTTCATTAAGCCAAAAGCTATAAAATAATTTGCATTTAGGAGAAGGAAGACATTTTAGCATGAAACAATTTTGTAAGTTGTGATGGGAAATAAAAAGAGAAGGCTAAACAAGAGTACACAACATTATTTATAAGAGGCTGGACAAAGACTACATGAAGAATCATGAGAAAGATATTGTTGTAGGAAACAAGGTATGTCTAAGTTGTCTCTCTCTAGATATTTTAAGTTGATGGTCAGGACTTGTCTTAATGAATCATGCAAATGTGATATTGTAATACCTAATTTTAGAGAAAATTAGACCTAATAAGACTAATTATTAGCAATTAGGACCTATTAGGACCAATTAGAGGTTTAACTAGACCTAACCAGACCTATTAGGACCAAGAAGACCTAACTAGGACCAATTAGACCTATTAGGACTTATTACTCTAACCAATTAGATGATGAACTACAACTGATTTGAATAAATTGTATGACTTGAAGATTTGTGATTTGAGATCACTAAGTTGCTGATTAGATATGTAAGATGATTAAATCAGTAATATGTTGTCATTGATGTCAATTAGTTTTGACAATAATTATCTTGTAAGTTAGTATACCGAAACATTTGTAGAAAGAAGAAGAAAAGAGATGAAGAACAAATATATCTACATGAGGAAGATGGATATGACAGATGAGGATAAGGAATACATTGGGTAACTTATTGATGAGTCTATGACTTTATGTTATTGACTTGATTATGTTGCATTCATCTATGATGAGGAAAAGAGCTGAAAGAAACAAGGTAGTGTGGTCGGTTGATGAAGCATCATAGTATACACCGACGTAGTGTAGTGTATACCGAGAATAGTATAAATTGAGCTTGTGTTCACCGACACATTTCTTTGCTAACTGAACAAGAACAAAGAAACTAAATGATTAGTTTAGCCAATAAGGATTGATGAGCTGGAAAGTACCTCGTGATTGGAGTTAAAGATAAAGTTTGTTATGAAGATCTACGACTAACAAAATTCAAGAAAGATCTAAAAGATGGAAACAAAACATGTTACTAACACATCAGCCCAGGAAGGTTTAAGTGACAAAATGGATGAAGGAGAATAAGCGGCAAAATTTGATGGATGGAATTAAAATGGTTTACTTGTCTATTTAAGAGACTAGAGTTTCATTATGAGGCTTATGATGGAAGAAGGAGACTGCAGAGACATCGCATGAACAAGCTTCATGCATGCTTGATCAGAATGGTTAAGAAGAACTAAACTGAAGAGATTACCGAGTATCAGAAAGATATTACCAAGAGACTATAAGTTAGTGAATATTGATTGAAATAGAATTGATATATTGATCAGAGCATTTAAATGAGCTTAATAGAGATCTGATAATCTGCAATTGAAGTTGTGTTGTAATTAGATCACCTGCTGTTACATTTTGACCATTGTAAATAGATAAATCTCTTAACAAAGTGGACTAGAAAGTCTTGTAATGTCATTCATAGAGTGTACATTTGTTATCCTATCAACCCCATAGTGAATGTTAGTTGGATGATAAGGGTTGGTCTAAAATCCTCTAACAAGGTCACACCTTACAGTGTGTTTGTAACCTTTAACAGGGTTGGGTCTTCACCGATCTCACTTCAGAAGAGTGAACAATTTTTGGGTTGTCGATCCCAGGTGGTTTTTCCCTTTACAGGGTTTCCATGTTAAATCTCTTGTGTTATGTGCTGACTGTGATGATTGTTTTCAGTCATACTTTACATGTTGTATATTGGATTTGATCGATAATCATTATAAGTTATTGATTGGTAATCAGTAAAAGTATAGAAGGTATAGTATTTTATGTTACCGAGCTGCATAAGTTTTAGTAAATTGTTTTTGGATATACATTTTGTGATTGGGACTGTGGATAACTGATTCAACCCCCTCTCAGTTATTCTAACAATTGGTATCAGAGTGTCGGTTGCTTGGAACAGAGTTTTAAGGACTTCAGCACAAAGATCTCAAAATGTACAAGAGGGAAGTGCCAAAGCTAAACAAGGATAACTTCACAATATGGCAAAGTTGAATGAAGTTGCATGTATCTAGAATTGGGAATTCTTCCCTCACACTAATGGATAATGGCTACTTTGCACCACCTACTGGTCCCTTGACCCTTGATCAACTAAAAGACAAGCATGAGCATAATGTTACTATGATGGAGATTGCTGCTACCTATACAGATGCTGAATTTGAAGATATCAAGGACTGTACTACTGCTAAGAAGATGTGGGATAAACTTGCTCAAGTTTATAGTGGTGATGTGAATATCAAAAGAGCTAGAGCTGAAATCTTAAGGGGAAGATTTGATGATATGAAAATGAAGGAAGGAGAAAACATTATGCAGTACACAAACATAATAAAGGAGGTAGTTCATGCTATTAGAGCATCTGATGGTGTTATCGATGAAGAGACAGTGGTAAGAAAAGTTCTCAAAACCTTATTGTTAGTTTATGCAATCAAAATATCTGCAATTCATGAAACTAGGTCTGCATTTGGTAACAACCTTACTCTTGATAATCTAATTGGTAAGCTTACAACCTTTGAACTGAACAACTTTGATAATAGTGTTGTACCATCTATTGAATATGCTTTTATGTCTTCTCTAAAGATTGGTATGTCTAGTAGCAGAAATAAGAATGATGATAGTGATAGCAATACTGAAGATGAGCTTGATGAACTTGAAGCTCGTATGGCCAGAAGGTTACCTAAAGGTGAAGGAAGATATAGAGGTAAATTACCTTTAGCATGCTTTAACTATAAAGAGGTTAGTCATATTGCTACTAGATGTCCATACAAGAAAGATGATGGCATAAACAAAGACTGATCTAGTGAAGGAAGCTATGGGAGAAGAGGCAATAGAAGTTACCGACACTACAACAGAGACAATTGAGACAATAATGATAAAGGAAAGAAGGTGTGCTACATTGCAAAAGATGTCATAGATACCGACACTGATGAAGATGTGGAGGTAGTATTTGTTGTAATGAAGGATGACTCGGAGGAAGGTGAAAGGTATATAGAGACAACACTTATCTCTAAGGTTAATAAAAATGATACATGGATCATTGATAGTGGCTATACACATCACATGAATGGTAATGAAGAAAAATTTGATCAGCTTGAAGAACACAAAGGAGGATTTGTGAGAATGGGTAATGATGCACCCTGTATGGTAAGAGGAAAAGGATCCCCGATGATAAATGATAGAATTAGATGTGACAATGATTATTGGGTAAAAGGACTAAACTATAATTTGCTAAGTGTGGCACAACTGAACAATTCAGGTCACCGAGTTTCTTTTGAGAGAAAGAAAGTGAAGATATTTGATGATGAAGGAAGACTTGTTAGAACTCAAACACAATCAAGAGGTAATTTGTTTTATCTTGATAATGATTAGTCTTCTTGTTTAATGATGAAATATGAAGATGCATGGTTGTGGTATAAAGGTTATGTCATGTGAATTTTGATAACATGATTAAGATCGGTAAAAGAAAAAGGTTAGAGGTCTACCTAACTTATCAAAGCCTGATCATGTTATGTGTCATGAATGTCAGATTGGTAAAATGACAAAATCTAGTTTCAAAAGCAAAGATTATTCAACAAAGAAATTAATTGAGTTAGTGCATATTGACCTATGTGGTCCTATGAGAACTCAGAGTTATTATGGAGACAAATACTTTAATCTTTTTGTTGATGATTATACTAGATTAATGATAGTCATGTTCTTCAAAGAAAAATTAGAGGCATTTAAGATGTTCAAATGGTATAAAGAAAAAGTTGAGAAAGAGATTGGTAAAGTATTGAAATGCTTAAGATCTGATAGAGGAGGTGAATTTATCTCTAATGAATTTACCAACTTTTGAAATGAGCTTGGTATCAAAATATAGGTCTCTACACCGAGGACACCTCAGTAGAATGGCATTTCTCAAAGGAGGAATAGGTCAATTGTTGACTATGCAAGGACACTGATGTTACAAAAGAATGTTGCTCAGACATACTAGAGAGAGGTTGTCAGCACAACTGTTTATGTTTTGAATTGAGTACAATTGAAGAAGGACACTAACAAGACACCAGGATGAGTTATTGTTTGGCCACAAACCCACTATAAGTTATTTCAAAATTTTTGGAAGTAAATGTTTTATTTTGAAAGATGAAAGAAATGGGAAGTTTGACTCAAAATGTGATGAAGGGATATTTCTGGGATGTTCCACTAAAAGTAAAGCATGCAAGTGTCTTAACAAAGTAACTAATAAAATGATTGAAAGTACTAATGTTCAGGTTGATGAGTTTGATGATAAGAATGCAAAGGAAAGAACAAAGGAACCAGAAGACTATGGTAGATTCACCTACATTGAAAAAGCTAAGTACCTACTGAAGCCACAGATAGTGACAACCGATCAGCAGGAAAATAATACCGACGGACAAGAAGGAGATACTGATAAGCAAGAAGCACCTACTGAACAAGTAAATGAACCTGCACAGGATGAATAAGAAAGAAGAGATCAGATACTAGAAAGATTTGTTAGAAGGCATCATCCTAAGACACAAATCATTGGAGACAAACAAACTAGAATGCAAACAAGAAGTAAAGCAAGACAAGGTACATGTCTAGTTTGTGAATATGAACTAAATAATGTAAAAGTTTCATTAGAAAATGATGAATGGGTTAATGCAATGAAAGAGGAAATAGAACAGATAGAGAAGAAAAAAACTTGGAGTTTAGTACCTAGACCTAAGGACAAGAATGTTATCAGTACTAAGTGGATATTCAGAAACAAGATGAATGAAAATGGAGAGGTAACAAGGAATAAAGCTAGATTAGTATGCAAGGGATATGCATAGGAGGAAGGAATTGATTATGGTGAGACCTTTGCACTTGTTGCTAGATTAGAAAGAGTTAGAATGTTACTTGCATATGCTACACACAAAAAGTTCAAAGTTTACCAAATGGATGTTAAATCTACTTTTCTAAATGGAATAATTGAAGAAAAAGTCTACATAGAACAACTAGAAGGGTTTGTTGATCCAGACAACAAAGATATGGTATGTAGATTACATAAAGCTTTATATGGTTTAAAGAAAGCACCAAGAGCCTGGTATGAGAGGCTACATAACTATTTGTTAAGTATTGGATTTGTTAGAACCAATGAGAACAATAATCTGTACATGAAAGGAAATACTAATGATACTATCTTGATTGCTGAGATATTTGTGGATGACATAATATTTGGAGGACAAGATCACATTTGTAAGTCATTTGCTGATGAAATGAGAAGTGAATTTGAAATGTATATGTTTGGAGAGATTAAGTTCTTTCTAGGCTTACAAGTTATTCAATAGAATGATGGTATATTCATCACACAATCGAAATATATAAAGGAAGTATTGAAGACATTTGGCATGGAAGATGCTAAACCTATTGGAACACCAATGGCTATTGGATGTAAACTAACTAAAGAAGATTGAACTACTGAGGTAAACCAGACACTGTACTGATCCATGATTGGTAAGTTAATGTATGTAGTTCATAGTAGACTTGATATAACACATGCTGTTGGAATAGTTGCTAGATTTTTTGCAAACCCTAGAGAGTCACACATGGTTGTTACAAAGAGAATCTTAAGATGCCTAAATAAAACTAAAGATTATGGACTATGGTATCCTAAGAAAGGCAAGTTTGAATTTAAGGTATACACCGACGTTGATTGGGCTGGAAATGTGGATGATAGAAAGTGTACCATCGGAGGAGCATTCTTCTTTGGTGAAAGACTTGTTACATGGACAAGTAAGAAGTAGGCTTGCATTTCTTAGTCTATAGCTGAAGAAGAGTATGTTGTTATTGTCACTAACTATTCAAATATTGCTTATATCAAGCAAGTGTTGGAAAGTATGAATGAGGTAATCATTGAGCTAATGATTATATATTGTGACAACACTAGTGCAATTGATATTTCAAAGAATCCAGTGATGCACTCTAAAACAAAGCACATATCTATTAAGTATCACTACTTAAGGGAATAAGTATAGGAGAAGAAAGTGAAGCTAGAATTTGTTACATCAAAAGAGCAACTTGCAGACATATTTACAAAGCCTCTACTGAAGGATACATATGAATACTTGAGGACTAGACTTGGGGTCCATCCCCTATCTACTGGTGATTTGGATGTTGCATGAGCCTAATCTTATCAGAAGATCATACATGTTGATGTAGCAGATTTCACACTTTGGATTCTTGTCTAAGGTTGTGAAAAGTTGAAGAACTGGAATAGATTTGCACTTCAGTATACCGAGATATAGAGAATGCACCAAACAATAGAGAGTTAAATGGCTACTATAGAGCTATATGTTTATATGTTTCTTTGGCATTGCTGTCAAAGGGAGAGATATCTCAATATGAAGCTAAAGACAAAGGGAGAGAGATACAGAAAAAGGAGAGCATTGAAGATCAGTTACTAAGAACAGAAGAAAACCTACGAGCTGAAAAGATCATATCTACAAAAGTAAGTCTGCACTTGCAAATGATTTTTATGTAATGTAGTGATTAAACATATTAAGCTAGGGACAGCTTTTACCAAGTTATAACATTTGTTGACAGAGTTTTAGAATACATGTTTGGTATGTGCGTGGCATATTTCATATTGCTTGTGTTGCCATCAATGCCAAAGGGAGAGATTCATGAACTACAACTGATTTGAATAAATTGTATGACTTGAAGATCTATGATTTGAGATCACTGAGTTTCTGATTAGATATGTAAGATGATTAAATTAGTAATATGTTGTCATTGATGTCAATTAGTTTTGACAATACTTATCTTGTAAGTTACTATGATGATTAAATTAGTAATATGTTGTCATTGATGTCAATTAGTTTTGACAATACTTATCTTGTAAGTTACTATACCAAAACATCTATAGAAAGAAGAAGAAAAGAGATGAAGAACAAATATATCTACATGAGGAAGATGGATATGATAGATGAGGATAAGGAATACATTGGGTAACTTATTGATGAGTCTATGACCTTATATTATTGACTTGATTATGTTACATTCAGCTATGATGAGGAAAAGAGCTGAAAGACACAAGGCAGCGTGGTCAGTTGATGAAGCATCACAATATACATTGACGTAGTGTAGTGTATACCAAGAATAGTAGAAACTGAGCTTGTGTTCACCAACATATTTATTTGTTAACCGAACAAGAACAAAGGAACTAAATGATTAGTTTAGCTGATAAGGATTGATGAGCTGGAAAGTACCTCGTGATTGGAGTTGAAGATAAAGTTTGTTATGAAGATCTACAGCTAACAAAATTCAAGGAAGATCTAAAGGATGGAAACAAAATGTGTTATTAACACATCAACTGAGGAAGGTTTAAGCGAAAAAATGGAAAAAGGAGAATAAGAGGCAAAATCTGATGGATGGAATCAAAATAGTTTACTTGTCTATTTAAGAGACTAGATGTAATGCCCTTCCAACCCTATCAAGTCTTGGTTATGTTCACTTGAAATTAGGAAGGACTATATGTGAGAATGATCCTTCTTGTGATGGTTGCTTAAACTAAACCTCTTACAACTCACCATAACTTCATATTTTAATAGGGGAAATAATAATAATTGCATAGGTATGTTCCTATACATCTTCTTGTGCATCAGCAATAGTTAGGACCTTAATACTAAAAGGATCACCTGATAGACTTATATGCTTTTATGTGAAAGGCTCATTATTATTATTATTATTTATGTGTACCTTAGGTTAATTGATTATAATCGCTTAAGGGTTAGATGTGTTACCTTCTCTAATAATGTTACTTGGGATTAGAGATGATTAATGCATTTAGGGTTATATGATTTGTTTATCTTGATTTGATAATGGGACATTTTGAGTACATGCTTGATGGTTAAATGGGTTTTTGAAAGTTAATAGATGATTTATATTTACATGATTATGTTATTGTGCATTCTTTTTATACAATAATAGATTATTTTGGTACTAACCATACTAATCCAATTATGCTTTTTTGATGTCACTTTCTGATGTGAATGTAGGATGAGGGGAGGCAGTCGTAGTTACTCCTACAGGAGGTCCACATGATGTCGCACTCTCCCTCCTTGTCCTTGTTTTCCATTGTCTGTTTATATATATATATATATATATATATATATATATATATATATATATATATATATATATACATGTATGCATGTTGGTTGGTGTTGCAGGATGCAGGTACCAGACATTGACTCCACCTGGCTACACAGGTCTAAGCATGCCTTCAAAATCCTTGAGCTATTGTTGTGTGGAGATATTACCAAGATTACTCTCAAGGTTACCCGTGGACTTAGGTTTCTCTTTAGGAGGTTACCCTAGTTGGGGAATTTGAATGCAGTATGTGATGTGGCTTTTTGATTTATGTTTCGACATTGTTCTATGATTTTTGATGTGACTTATAATTATCCTTGTAATTATATGTATATATATTTAATTTATATGTGTTATGTTGATTGTATGTTATATAGGTATGTGTACATGTGGGTGTATGTGTACATGTGGGTGCACACACATATACCCATGCTTATATAAATAATAATATTTTTATGGAATTATTGATTTTTTTAGTGGTATGTTATTTGAAGTGAATTCAATGAAGTGTATTAAATAAATAAAAATTGAAAATAATATTAATTATAGTAATAATAAAAATAATTGCTCCTTGTAGTAAAACTAGCTATCTAGGAGGGAGTTGAACTCGAGACCTCCTAGAAGTTAGGCTAGTTGGTTTCCATGTGTGCTATGTGTTTTTCTTGAAAGTTATTTGTTGAGTTTTCTTGTTATGGTTTTATTTTGAGACTATTTTAATTAAATTTATTAAAACTTTGATTAAGTCTTTTACGAGAAATTATTTGGTTGGTCCTCCAACCAACTATGGAAGTTGGAGAAGTTGCTTCTTGTAAAGAAACTCCTCCAACCACATAGTTGGAGGATAAATAATTGAAGATTTTTGTGTGTGGGGGGAAGGATAATTTTTGGGAAGATTTGTTTTCTTCTGAGTTGTCTATAATTGAATTCTCTAAAAAAATTTGGTGAAAGTTTATGTGAGTTTGAGAGTCTCTGGTTGGTGAAGTCATCTATGAGGGGTTGCTTGGAATTGATTTTCAGAGGAAGATTTCCAGAAGGATATCTACTCAAGGATTGAAGTTTCGTAGAGATTCTCCAGCTAAGGGAAGAGGATTCTCCGTAGGACCCAAGGTAGGGTCTAAACTGGGAAGAATCTCCATCCTTCCTCTATGTGTATGAATGTGTTCTCTATGTGTTTTATTGTCTATGCAAATTTCAAAATGATTATGTTATACATATATATGTTTTGCCTATATTAGTGATTTGGAGTTTAGGATTATGTTTAAATGAAATTATTTTCCATGTTGTATGTATATGAATATTTTTGCATTTTTAAGAGGCTATAGAGTCCTTAGCATTCTCCTTGTATCTCCTTTCTTATCCTGAATGTCCATGGGTTCTTCGAGGC
The DNA here is from genome assembly GCA_027943335.1 of Chamaecyparis obtusa. Classification (NCBI taxonomy): domain Eukaryota; kingdom Viridiplantae; phylum Streptophyta; class Pinopsida; order Cupressales; family Cupressaceae; genus Chamaecyparis; species Chamaecyparis obtusa. Next base: position 231,098 of record BSBK01000337.1, read on the forward strand.
TTTAGAACTTCTATTTCAACCCTACAGTTCCATACCTATTTTTACACCACCTTTCTTTGTCTAGATCTAGAATAGATTTGTTGGATAGATAGGATGGATTGATGGCCATTTTTTAAGTGAATCTAGGAGATCTCAAATGGGTCGTGCCCAGATTAGGAACCCATAGTCCCCATAATGCCCAGTTTTATCCGCAAGTTGGAGTTGATAGTCATTTCCTGCAATTGGTAGAAATGTGTTGTTAGTGTTAACTGAGCAACCAGTGTTAACTGAGTAGCTAGTGTTAACTGACCAAACTGTGTCAACTGACTAGATTGTGTCAACCAACCAAACTATGTCAACTAACTAGACTATGTCAACTGACCAAACTAGTGTCAACCGACCAGAGTGTGTCAACAGACCAAACTGTGTCAACCGACTGAACTAGTGTCAACCAAGCAAACTGTATCAACCGAGTAGATTAGTGTCAATCGTGGAAAATGGGATTTATTACAGTCATGGTACTTTAATTTCTTATACTTTAAAGTTATACTTGTATAAATGAATTAGGTACCTTCTTGGATGATTGAGATGGGTTTCAGCTTCATAGGAGTTAAGATGCAGATTATAGATTTTGGGTTTTCCAAAAAAAATCAAACTTAGCCAAATTTTAGGCTCATGAGATTTCCATAGATGGATGTTATTTTAATGCATGTGGAAATTTTTATGTTTTTTCTTTGAGATGTCTTGTGATAGACATTCTTCCAATGGTTCCTATTATGTATATGGCTAAGGTTAGGACTCGCTCTGAGGGCTTGAGTGCACAGGGGAGTTTCTTAAACCTATGAATCAGGACTTGGAAGTGTTATCTTATATTTGTGGCTTGTGATGGGGTAAGGGAATAGGAACCCTAAGTGAGTGGCTCACCATAGGTGTTGGAACTCTAAGGTGGTTGCCAAATGATCCTATGGGTGGGTTTGTAAAAAGTGATAACCTTAAAAATTAACTTGGGAAGGGGGGATTCAAAAGATAATGAAAGAAAACATAATAATGGCCACACATACCTGATTGGAGTACCGGGACCTAGGATAACTACCAAGGTGGATCCCTATTCATAAAGGGGGGATCGGGGGTTACATGGTTGCCAGGGTGGATCCCAATACATAGGTTGTGTGATGACACTCACTTAGGTAGTCTCCTAGAACCTTAACCTCTGTGTTATATTATGATGATATTTTATGTTCTCTATTCTTGTACTTTTGAGTCTTGGATTTATTGGTATTTGAGACTTAGATTGCCTTTAGGTCTTGAGAGTACCTTGGTTATATCTCCTAGCATGGGGGGTGGAACTTTTCCAGTTTCACATGGTTGGGTGGTAGATCTCTTTCGAGGTATTGTTCATGGTTCATGTCATGGCTTGGATTCTGATTTGTTCAGTGATGAAGTTATCCTATCTTGTATCATGTATCTCTATCTTTTGAAATCAAGGTGTAAAGATGTAATGTAAGCCTTTGGGAAACTTGATGTAATTATCTTTCTGTATGCCTTCGGCCATGTGCATCAACTGTATTTGTATCTGTGTTGAAGTTGTAAGAAAGAATTTATGTATTTGGGAAGGGTAGTTTTAGGAATTTCAAAAGGGGATTGAATATTGGTAAATTGGGCATGGATTATGTTTAAGGAATTCCTACCCTATCTCTCTTATGCATTTTAAAATGAAATTGAAAGTAATGATTCTATGTAAGTATTGGCAATGTAATAGATGAAAACCTCTAAAAGGAAACTTGTTTTGATTTGTGGAATAGTGAAAAGATATGCTAAGGGTTGAAGGGTATCTTCAGGTGAAATAATAAGGGAAAGGAAACACGTATGTTATTGAAAGTAGTAATGAGATGTGATTTCTTAAATGTATAGTTCAATGTGTATGGTGTAAGGTTATTCAAACTAGGTTTTAATATAAATCCTTTACTAGATGTTTACAAGGTTACAAATGATAATTTGTGGAAGCTAAACTGGTGGCAAAAATGATTCATTAAATGGTTTATGTTGGTTAGCAATATATGGTTAAGTACTTTTTGCTCTTTCTATTATTATATTGAAAATAGATAGTAATGACTCTTAATGGAACAACTTAATTGAGGTTTAATGGTGCAATTGAGTTGAGCATAGATAAGGTTAAGGAGTAAATAAATAGGAATGAATAAATGTACTTAGTGGATGAGATAATTAATGTGTGCTTGTTGCATTTCTAAAAGTAAATGATGTGTTAGTTTGGTAAAGAAAATGAATTTAATTAATTCATTAAGCCAATTGGTTTTGTAGTAGAATGAAAGCAATGTCTCAATGTAAATTGAAGTTGAAATAGAAATAGAATTCATTAGATTAAGTAATACTTCATAATGGTAAATGAATTCATTAAGGGAACCTTAAGGAATGTACTTGTGAATGGTTATGATGATATGTTAGAATGTTAAGAAAAAATTTTTGTTAGTTGTAATTTTAGGTCATAGACCTGATTCCTTATGGGTTCCCTGGCGGGGACATTACACTAGAGTTTCATTATGAAACTTATGCTAGAAGAAGGAGACTACATAGATATCACATGAACAAGCTTCATGCATGCCTGATTAGACTAGTTAAGAAGAACCGAACTACAGAGATTATCAAGCATTAGAAAGCTATTACGGAGAGACTGCAAGTTACTGAATATTGATTGAAACTGAATTGATATATTGATCAGAGGATTTAAATGACCTTAATAGAGATTTGATAATCTACAATTGAAGTTGTGTTGTAATCAAATCACCTGCTGTTACATTTTAACCATTGTAACAGATAAATCTCTTAACATAGTGGACTAGAAAGTCTTGTAATGTCATTCAAAGAGTGTACATTTGTTATCATGTCAACCCCATAGTGAATGTTGGTTGGACAATAAAAATTGGTCTAAAATCCTCTAACAAGGTCACGCCTTACAGTGTGTTTGTAACCTTTAATAGGGTTGGCTATTCACCGACCTCACTTCAGAAGAGTGAACAATTTTTGGGTTGCCGGTCCCAGGTGGTTTTTCCCTTTACAGGGTTTCCATGTTAAATCTCTTGTGTTATGTGTTGACTGTGATGATTGTTTGTTGTCATACTTTACATGTCGCATATTGGATTTGATCAGTAATAATTATAAGTTATTGACTAGTAATCGGTAAAAGTACAGATAGTATAGTATTTTATGTTACTGAACTACAAAAGTTTTAGTAAATTATTTTTGAATATACATTTTGTGATTGGGACTATGGATAACTGATTCACCCCCCTCTCAGTTATTCTAACATTAGATGTATTAGGACATATTAGGTCCAAATAGACCTAGCTAAATGTAGCTAGACCTATTAGGACCAATTAGAGAGGTAACTAGACTAATTAGGACCTATTAGGAATAATTAGGACCTATTAGACTTAACTAGACCTAACTATAGACCTATTTGGTCCTATTAGACCAATTAGGACCAATTAGACCTAACTATCTACCTAACTAGGACCTATTAGACCAATTAGGACCAATTACATGACCTATTAGGACCAATTAGACTTATTAGGACCAATTAGAGGTCTAACTAGACCAATTAGGCCTAACTAGACAGGTATTAGGACCTATTAGACCTAACTAGACCTAGCTATGACCTATTAGGACCTATTAGACCTAACTAGACATGACTAGGAGCTATTAGGACCAATTAGGACCAATTAGATCTAATTAGGATCTAATTAGACCCAATTAGCACCTAATTAGACCCAATTAGACCTAATTAGACCCAATTAGACCTATTAGGACCCAATTAGATCCACTAAGACCTAATTAAGACACAATTATAGCCAATTAGACCTATTTTTACTTAATATGAACCTAGTTAGACCAATTAGACATAATATGAACCTATTAGGACCTAATATGACCTATTCCAACTCAATTAGACTTAATTAGACCAATTAGGACCTAATTAGACATAATATGAACTTATTAGGACCTAATATGACATATTAGGACCCAATTAGACTTAATTGGACTAATTCTAGGACCTAATTAGACATAATATGAACCTATTAGGATATAATATGACCTATTAGGACCCAATTAGACTTAATTAGACCAATTAGGACCTAATTAGACTTAATTAGACCAATTAGGACCTACTTAGACTTAATTAGACCAATTAAGACCTAATTAGACTTAATTCTAGGCCAATTAGGACCTAATTACACCTAACTAGACCTATATTAGGACCTATTAGAACTAAAATATGAACCTATTAGGACCTATTTTGACTTAATATGAACCTAGTTAGACCAATTAGACATAATATGAACCTATTAGGACCTAATATGACTTATTAGGACCCAATTAGACTTAATTAGACCAATTAGGACCTAATTAGACATAATATGAACCTATTAGGACCAATTAGACTAATTAGACCTAATTAGATGGGTATTTAGACTAATTAGACCTAATTATAACTAATTAAGACCTAATTAGACTCAATTAGAACTAATTAAGACCTAATTAGACCTAATTAGACCAATTACACCCAATTACACCCAATTACACCCAATTAGGACCTAACTAGACTTAATTAGACCAATTAGACATAATATGAACTTGTTATGACCCAATTAGACTTAATTCGACCAATTAGGACCTGATTAGACATAATATGAACCTATTAGGACCTAATATGACCTATTATGACCTAATTAGACTTAATTAGACCAATTATGACCTATTTAGACTAAATTAGACCAATTAGGACCTATTTAGACTTAATTATTGACCTATTAGGACCTATTAGGACCCAATTAAACCTAGTTAGACCTATTAGGACCAATTAGGACCAATTAGACCTAATTAGGACCTAATTAGACACAATTAGACCTATTATGACCAATTAGGACCCAATTAGACCCACTAGGACCCAATTACACCTAATTAGACCTATTAGGACTAAAATATGAACCTATTAGGACCTATTTATACCTATTAAGACCTAATTAGACTTAATTAGAGTTAATTAGATCAATTAAGACCTAATTTGACTTAATTAGACCAATTAGGACCTAATTATACTCAATTAGACTAATTAAGACCTAATTAGACTTAATTATAGACCAATTAGGGCCTATTAGGACCTAGTTAGACCTAATTAGACCAATTAGGACCAATTAAGACCCAATTAGACCCACTAGGACCCAATTATACCTAATTAGACCTATTAGGACCTATTAGGACTAAAATATGAACCTATTATGACCTATTTTGACTTAATATGAACCTAGTTAGACCAATTAGACATAATATGAACCTATTAGGACCTATTTATGCTTAATTAGGACCAATTAGAACCTAATTAGACTTAATTAGACCAATTAGGACCTAATTAGACTTAATTAGACCAATTAGGACCTATTAGGTCCCAACTAGACATATTAGGACCTATTTTGACTTAATACATGAACCTAGCTAGACCTAACTTCATTCGAAAGTTTTTGTTTAATAATTTTTACTTCGTATGTAGGAAATGCTCAAGAAGCACAACCTTTTGAAGTTGGAGAAGGGTCATCACAAGCTCAACAAGTCCAACCTTCATAAGTTGGAGAAGGGTCATCACAAGCTCCACAAGCACAACCTTTAGAAGATGGAGAAGGGTCATCACAAGCTCAACAAGCACAACTCTCAGAATATCAAACAAGTACACATATCTCTCTCTCACTATCTTGATTTAGTCTCTTACTAGTGAATGTGCATTTTGGGTCTTTCCCATTAAGAAGTTATTGTTTTTGTTGTGTACATGCAGCTTTTGATGATGAAAATGTTGGACAAGGGGCATCCCAAGAAGTAATGAAATTTAGAGAAGGGTCAACCCAAGGTCAAATAAGTACATGTTTCTCTCATTTGTTTATAATTTATTACCTTTGACATTCAAGCTTGTAAATACTTATTTCATGAAGGTCCCCTTAAGATGAGATATTAAGATATTTTAAAAAAAAATTTGTAGCAGAAGTGCAACAAACATATGAGAATGATAGTCTACTCCAATAGTTGAAGAAAAAAATTAATCGTAAAAGAATAGATCATTTAATTGAAATGGATGTGGAAAAATTGAGAAATTATGCTAAACAACCCATAAATATTATGAAGAGGGCATTGAATAAAAAGTCTAAGAAAATAATGAAATAATTTGAGAATGTTGGTATACTTGAAAAAACTCAATTGTTAACAATTACACTTCTTAAAGATGAGTTAAAAGAGCCATTAAAATTGTTGGGTGTAGATGCAAGTTTGAAAAATTTAAAATCATGTAACGTACAAAAAAAATATTGTTGACAATGTTAAGGAAGGTTTACATTCCATTGGAAAAATAACTAGATCTATAGGTAGGTCCATTTCAAGAAGAGTGATACTGATATCTATTTTAAATAAAAACATGTCCCAAAGAAGACAAATTTCTTCACTTTCATCTCATATCGGGTACAGTAGGAAGATGATGACACATTATTTGAAAAGAAGAACCAATTTGGATAATACTATATTGGAAGGTAATTGGGCACTAATGTGTATAGATCCTTAGTCTGATAGGATTAATGAAATAGTTAGGAACTTAGTTACATCATTTTGGACTGATTGTATTCATCCTTCACCAAATACAAGAGATGTTATCAAGAAGAGGACTGGGCCTAAGGAATATTTCTAGCACACAAAACATTGGTTGGACACCACACAACATGAATTGTATCTCTCATTTTGTAACTCAAATCATGACATTAAGATTGGACAAACAATGTTTGAAAGATTGAAGCCATTTTATGTAAAGATAAATAAATCTTTTGAAACTTGTTTTTGTTGATATCATATTGAATTCGATCTCTACTATCAAGGGTTTAAAAAGATGATAGAAGAAAGTGGTGGTTCTCAAAATGATTTTCCTAAACATCCAAGCCAATTCATAGCATCAATCTTATGTAACAAATCAATTGATCATGAAATACATGAAATAGATTGCATAAGAGGAACTTGTCAAACTTGTAGGGATTTGGCTAAATTTCCTTTGAGACTTGAAGATACTAACATGATGAGGATGGTAAAATGTAAGAGATACAAGTACATAAAGTTTGAAACAAAAGCCGAGAAAGAATCAACGAGGTTGGAATATGTAGAAGATGAGATACCTATTGCAACATTATGGAGAAATTTTGTAAATTGATTCAACCATACATACATCATGTTTTTTTTGCTAAATGGTAGGCAAAACAGTTCCAAATACTAAAATAAACTTTTCCAGTTGGACCAATTTTATCGGTTGTTGATTTTGTAGAGAATTACTCCTTTGTTTCTCAAAAATAACTTCAAGCAAAATACTACTATACAGAGAAGATCACTATCATGGTACACGTGTCTTATCGACATGCACAATTAGGTTTAGATGGTGTTGAAAGTACATATCAAGCATGGGTCATAAAGAAAGAATATCACTTTTACATTAGTGATGATAAAGGGCATGACATACATTTTGTCAAGCATTTCTTTAAGAAATTTTTTAGATATTTGGAAAATAAAGACATCAAAATTGAAAACCATTTCATTTGGTTAGATGGATATGCAACACAATTTAAATCATCAAGGCCATTTTACGCACTTTTTAGATATCATCGATACTAAAAGATACCACATATTTAGAGTTTCTTTGAGAGTGGACATGGAAATGGAGACCATGATGGTGCAGGAGCTTGTATCAAATGTGCTTTAAGAAAGTATCAATGGGACTATCAGGGATATCATATAAATAATGCTCATGATGTAGTTGAGTGGTGAAAGATATATTTTGTGGTGTCAAATAGTGATAACATATCATCACAATCAGATCAAGTCATACCCTTCTGAGTATTCTGGGAGATCAAGTTTTAATTTTCAACATCACTTGTTGTCTAGTTATAATTTATGTTTGTCTGCTTTAAATTTATTGATCATTGTTCAGTTAACTTATATATGTGTACATTATATATATACATGATTTTAACTTGTCTTCAATTTTTACACGTGTCTCTCTATTTTTTAGGTGTTGATATAAGATCAATCCATGGATGTAAGAGAGTAGACAAAACAAGATCCCTACATTCAGTTATGAGTACGAATAGTAATGTGTGGTCATTGTACACTAGAGATTACTCATGCTTTTGTTATGACTACATTTATGAAAACTATGACGAATGTATCAATAAAAAATGTGGATATGTTAGTGAATGGAATTTGGTTGCACTAGATGTTACAAAAACAAATGATGAAGTTCAGGATGAAAGCTTTGATGACATTCCATTGATTTCTACAGATTATGACCATATTTCAAGTTTGATCAAAATTGATACATGTGTGTTTATGTACATGTATATATAAATATAAATAAATTTAAAAAGGATTCATAAAATCAATTCATAAATAAAGTTTGTTTAATTTATATTTACAAACCTCAAACTAAAAGTTCACTTTAAATGCAGAACATATTTTTGTAGAAGTAGCAGAGCCTGGAAATGTGGAAGGTATTAGTTACTATTTATTATGTTGCTGCAAGGAGAGGATGAAGCTAACATAGAATGAAACAAGCAATGGAATTATGTTTCCCACAAGTTCTAGTACTATTTAAGTTTCACAACCTATATTAAACTTGAGTGAGGTCCAACTTCCGATTTTCTTATACGTTTGTTTATATGGTTAATTTCACATCTATATATATTTAACATTGTTCAACTTGTCTGTTCAGGTTTAGTTGTTGTGAAAGGAACATATTTGAAGCAAATAAAAATACTTAAACATGGGATTCATTTTGTTGATTATCAACCTAACAATAAGGTTTATCAGTATAGCCATCTTGTAATTGTCACTATCCTATCTCTTCTTCCCATGACATGACATGGCATTCGTGAGTGGAGACTTGATACTGATGACCATGAGATAATATTAAATGTTATCCGAGAGAGAGAGATGAACCACTTGATGTGGACTAAATCATGCATGAAATATGATTTTTACTAAATTTGTCATAGGGGAGACTAGAGGTTTTCTTAGCTCCATTCTTTCCTATTAGTTCCCATAGTGAATGGAGCAATTAAATTAAAAATTTATAATATATCTTAAAAATGTCTTACTTGGTGTAAAGGATAAAATAGTGTATGGGGTCCTAAAACAATGGTTTGTAGATGAAAGAGACCCCAAAAACCAATATTTTACACTTACATGAAATTGTATTGATATAGAAAGTAAATATAGATGACTAATATTGAAATTAAGAGATAAAAGTACTTACCTTCGAAAAAGAATTAGCTAAAAACTCTATTAAACGATCTCAAAAACTGTTGATTCTGGTGAATTTGAGTTGAAACTATGAGAGCTAAAAAACCCAAAAATCTTTTTCCGAGATGGCTCAACTCAGGTTTGACCCTCATAAAAGGTCAAATACCACATTCTTTATTTGAAGTCTGATTTGAATTCTATTCACAGATCCTAGAAGTTTGCCGAAAAGGGTATCCAAATTCTCTCTCAGATTTGAAACTCTGCACCTGTACCTCCAAGAAAAAGAGAGTTTTTGGTTATTTGTTCGGGGGGTTTGCCTCAGTCAAACCCCACTTTAGGAATTAACCTTGAAATTGAATTGAAATTGCTGGAATAAACAAAGTAAATGAAACAATTCACCTTGCTTGAGTTGAAACCCTTGTGGAGGATTCGAATCCTTGAATCCACAAGAATGGATGAATGTAGATTCACATGTAGGATGTCTCCAATCAATTGTCTTTTGATCTTCAACACCAATCTTGAATGGATCTTGAACTTGGAAGAGGCTTGAATGGAAATGGAGAAATCTTCAACAAGAGAACTCCATAGAGCTTGAATCCTTCAATGGCTACTAATGGATCTCCTTGATGAATTGGATGCTTGAATGCTTGATCTTCTTTCTTTCTTGCACTTGAGAGCTTGAGAGATTGCTTGGTAAAAATGGATGTGATGAGATGGAGAAAATGAGAGAGGAAGGCTCCCTTTTATTGTGATCTAGGGCACAAGAGGGGCCTCGTAGAAAATAATAATTAAGGGCCCATGGCACAAAACTCTAGAGAGGTGCACATGGAGAGAAAATTAAATTAAAGTCTTGACACAAAACTCTAGGAGGGGACCACCCTTAATATAGAAATGAAATAATTATTTAAGAGCCTTGTTACAAATTTGAGGTAAGGCCAACCCCAAAGTTAATTTGAGCATTAGGCACAAAACTTGAGAAAGGCTAATCTCCAATAATAAATTAGGAATCCTATAAAAATATTGAGAAAGGTCCACCTTAAATATTAATTTGACAATTTGACACTTAATCTGAGAAATAGTGGCCATGAAGATGAAAAAGACAAGTTTTTGATGAAATCTCACAACCGAAAGCAGACCCTGAAGATCCCAGACCTTAGGGTCAAGGTCGAGGTTGACCCTGACCTAGTCAAGGTTGAGGTGGACTTTGATCCCATAAGGTTGACTTTGACCTTAGGGTCTAAAACCTCAGGTTCATAGTCTAGAATGCCAGGAAAGTGCTAGGAAGAAGTGGGAAATGGGGTAGAACAGGGGGAAAAGCCAAATCCAAGTTGAATATCCATTCAAGGCATTCAACATGACCCAAAACCACTTACTCAAAGGGCTAAATGATCTTAACATGGAAGTGCTTCCATTTTAAGATGATACATTAAGCCCCCACTTTAGCAAGAGTATGGACTCAATGCAAACTCTTGGTAAAGGAGATCATAAAGAAAAAGATAATCTTATTGAAATCAAAGGGACAAAGGAATCCTAAAGCCCTCAGAGACTCGAGTGTTTGTAAACTCCAAGATTGTAATAAGAGAGACATCACTAGAAAAAGATAGAAGGGAAAGAGAGGAGTGGTTAGCTCACCCAGTAAGATGTGTATATCTCACTGTGAACCACAAAAGGATAGGATGGCCTACCAAGAAAACACTTGATAGTCAGCCCATAAAGTTGTGCACCTTCTGGCAGCTTTGTGCATGTATGTAGTGTGTCTTCTGATGACTTTTATAAAGCACCCATGGATCCACCCTCTTGTATCACCATGGAATACAAAATGTGTGTCTCCTTAGGATTTAGCAACTTATGTGCATTACCCTCAGAAGATTTAGCATATTGATGCGTGTCTTTTCAAGATTTAGCAACTTATGTGCGTTACCTTCCAAGATTTAGCATATTGAAAAATTTGAAAAATGCATGTCTCCTCAGGATTTAGCAACTTATGTGCATTACCTTCAGAAGATTTAGCATATTTGAAATTGGAAATGCATGTCCCTTCAAGATTTAGCAACTTATGTGCGTTACCTTCCAAGATTTAGCATGCTGCAAAACAAAAAGGTTAGAGCAAAAATACATAATATAGATCGAGGGAGGCCATATATATGCCCCCCTCCTTAATATGGAAAAAACATACTATTTTGACATGTTAAGGAAAGAAAAGAACAAGGATAAAGCCTTCATCAGCATCAAGACAATATCCACAAACAACACCCAGTCCAAGCCAAGAAGGTCATAGCTCCTATGAGGTCATGGAAGGGACGAATGTAAAGAGATATCATGCAAGAAGTGAAAATAAAGTAACCCTTGTGAGGGATAGCACACTATTTAGTTTCCAAGGTGAGAGATATATCAACCATGGAAACCCAATGTCAAACAATGAAATCAGTTGTGATCAAGGAAAAATATCATCAATGCAAACCAAAATATTCATGTAGAATTGGATATCACATAATAGATAGATTCTGCTTAACCAAGGAAAGAGGTGAATCCCAAAAAGATAGAAAAGAAGGAGATGACATCCTTGCCCCTCAAGTATAGGAACAAGGATGGAAAGGGACCTATTATATTGCTTGCAAGATGCAAGACAACGAGCCCCCAAGTATTAGGCTAACATTGTTTACATAAAGTGGAGCTTCATAATAGGAACATAAATGTTATTTTGAACAAACAAGATTGAAATAAAACTCATTACCACATGATATATAAATAACATTACTATCAATGAGCTTCCTAATCTTATAATGTAAAGCTTGACATTCATTAGTAGAGTGATCATGAAATCTATGATATAAACAAAAAGGAAGAGTCTTCAAGTGTGACTACATTTCTTTTTGTGTTTAGGTCTAGTAATCATCTTAGCATGAAGGAGTTTATGCAAAAGAACTTCTTGGTCAAATTCCTTCATAGGTGCATCATGTTTTGAAGTGTGATTGGAGATGTTATTAACATTGATTTTTTGTCGAGGATTAAATCCCAATCCATAAGAGTGCTCATGTCCCCCAGTGTGTAAGGGCATTTGAATTCCCTATTTATGTTTACCACATCCTTGACCATTAAATCCTTGTTTAACTAGGAAATGATAACCAGGTTCATAACAAGAAGCCATATCAAAAGGAGTCAATGGAACTTTAGTAGTCACTATGTCATCATTAGTAAGTTTGATAAGTTCATTGTGGGTAGAAGCAGTGAAAAGTTTATTACAAAGGGGTTTAGAAGTAAAAACTCATTGTTCAAAATCTCTTTGTTTCTTCATAAAATCAAGATCATTAACCTTATACTCTCCAATAAAGGTAGGATTAAAATCCAAGGTTCCCCAATCATCACCAGGAAGAGCATTAGAGGAGGAAGGATTACTATTAGGAATACGAGTAGTGTGATTTTGAATATTAAGACAAGGATTAGGCACATCATTTGCATGAAGAGTATACATCCCATTATTATGTATAAACTTGACTTTATGGTGAAGGGTGGGAGGAATGGCATGCATCTCATGCAACCAAGGTCTACCCAAAAGAAGATTATAATTGAGAGGTCTAGGCATAACATCAATAGGAGTATTAAGGATGACCAGTCCTACTTTGATAGGTAAGGTAATGATTCCTAAAGTGTTCTTAGCAATGTTATCAAAGCCACGAATAGAAACATTGTCAGGTTGAATAGTTGAAAGATCGGTGTTAATCACTTGGAGCACAAACATTAAGCTCAGATCCATTATTAATAAAGGTCCTATGAATGATACTTTTATTAATAGAAACAACAACCATAAGAGCATCATATTGATTTTTAATTTCTTTAGAAGGTAAATCCTTTTGAGTAAATATAATGTCAGGAGGACCCAGGGTAGCATGCATGCATTGTAAGAAGTTATTGATGTTATCTTGATTAGGAGGTGGAGTGGGAAGAGTTGCTAGGGCTTTTTGCAAGGCTTCATAGTAGGTAGGTGAAGTTTGAAGAAGCTACCATAAAGAAATCTTGGCAGGAGTATTTTGCAATTGGTTTATCAAATTATACTCCTTGCTAGGAAGATGGGGTGGAGGAGGAAGAATGGGTTGAGAAGGTGGCAAGAGTAGAAACCACTAGATTAGGTTGAGGGTTATTCCTTGTACAATATGTGTGAGTTATAGGATCTTGATCATTGAAAGAATCCATTACCTTTGATAGTAATGTGGGGACAACCTTTCACAGTCAACAAGGGTTTAGGATAAACCATATTAGTTGTCTCAACACTACAAATAGATTCACAAGAAGGAAGAAAAGAGGACATCCTAGGAGGAGATGAGGTAAGATCTTGATTCTCCATAGGATCATCACTAAAAGGGAGAGCATTAAGGGAATTCATATTGTTAGCATGTGCAAAAAATTTCATGGCTCCTGGTTTTTTCCCTTGTTCTTTGCAATGTTTTTTCCGCTCCCTGGTTAAACCTTAGGCAAAACATTCAGAATCTAGCCGTTAGGTTTCAAAATTCAAGTGTGCCCTAGATTTATTCTTTTAGTGCATTACCTTTTCACGGGTCACTTAAAAGAACTTAATCTGCATGTGCCTTTTAAACAAGTTCCTTTTACCAAATTTGCGGTTAGGTCTTTTCTATCTTGGCGGGTCCCTTTTATTTCTTTTCCTAAGTCTTAGCTCCCCGACCGCTTTAATTTTTCCTAAGTTCGGGTGCCTTGAAAAATTTAATATCTCCTAAGGTTCTCGGCTTGATCTTGTGGAGTTATCAGTGGGTCCACTTGCCATATGCCTTGTCAGCATTTTGTGATTGGTCCACGGGTTAGTGATTGTGCGTGTGTCAGTGGGACCTAAATTTTTGAAGGCTCAGTGGGACCTGACAGTGTCAGAGGATCAATGGTTGGCATAAGTTCACATGAGATTTGTCAGAGCCATGTGATCTTATGCTGGCCATTGATGTTACTTTTTGTCAGGCGACAGTTTGTTGGTGGGTCCTATTTGCCAGGTAGTTCTTATGTGCCACGCTATTCTGAGTTGGTGGGTTTTCATTCATCTACATGTTGATGAGTTGGTGTATGTCAGAGGGCCCATGTTGAAAGATTTTAATCTAACAGTCGGCATATGATCGCAAGGAATATTCCAGGCCTTTGCGATCATGTGCCATTCATCAGATTTTATTCCATTTTGCCAGGTTGCCTGTTGTGCTCGGTGGGTCCGGTGTGACATGTGTGCTTGTAGTTGGAGGTTTCTTATTGGCCGATGGTTGCGGTGGTAGTTTGCTAGTGGTTAGTCACATGTTCTCTTAGCCTTTTGCAAGGCTATGCAATCATGTGACTAACATTTTCTATCAGCTCCATGCGGTGGCGGTTGCGGTGACGGTTGCATTGGTAGTTACGTTCGCGGGTTGTTGCATGTTTGCATTTCCCATTTTTGGGCTATGTGATCATGCGATAGGGTGCCATGTATCCTTGGGGCTCATCTATATTTTTTGGTGGTCCCATTGGCTGGTGAGGTCATGGTGGTTTCCGGTTGGTCCGTGCTAGTGGGATGATAAAGTTTGAACGTGGGCCATTGTTTCTCTGCAGGCGCCAAGGAGTTAGCCGTTATGTTTCAAATTCAATTGTTTTAGGGTTTCTAGCGCCAGAAAGTACTAAGATTTATGGAATTCATTACAGAAATGACCCTGTTCGGTGAGAATTGACTAGTTTTCCATTTATGGTGTGGTCTAGAGTGTTGTTGGATTGTTTGCAGAGCTTGTACCGCAGTGGTTGTGTGCTCAAGGCATGTTGCATGGTGTCCTTTTGAGCCCAGTTTTGTGATCCCCTATACTTGCAGAGAAGAATTTCATGATTGTGGATCAGTTTAGGATTTCCTCTTTCCTGATTGCTTGTGTTTCCCACCCCTATAATAACTTTTTAGACCATTTCCAACAGGTTGGGTGGTTGAAACCCTAACCCTAGTCATCCGTAGCTTGTTGTAGATTTTCAAGATGATTAGGGGGTATAAGTTGCAAAATTTTTGATTTTGTAGGGGTTCCAAAATATTGTTTCTTTTGGTCCCTAGTTTTTGACTATAATATACTGATAGAAGTCTGATTTAGTGACTTTTTTGATCTTGGTATCATTCTAATTGTATGTTGATTTTGATTGTGTTAATGAGAACATTTTGAATCCTGATCTTGTATCTTGTGTATGTCTTCTTGCTTGTCTCTAAGCTCATATATGTTAGTTTCACAAAGTGTGCTAATGTATGGTAAACAAAGAGTATTTTGAATTTATCTTTGAGTTCCTAACAAAGTTAGGATTAAAGCTTTCTAGGTGAATTCAGCGAGTTTGCAGCCAAGTGTAGAATTTGATGTCCTTGTGCTTGAGGGAAAGGGGTAATAGGAAAAGAACTTACCTTAGATTCCATTGTGTTTGATTTGAGGTATTCAGTTGAGGTATAAAGTTAGGTGACTCTGAGCCCTGGGATAAGGCACTGGTCCTTCCTCTTGTGGTATGCATGGTTAACAACTACAAACACAAACATCAGTTGATAAATCTTTAACAGTCTTATATGAGACATAGTGGACTATTGTTTTAGACTCTTTTAGAGAAGTGAGTCAAGGGTACACCCACCTGAGCATTGAAGCTCAAAGTGTAGAAGGATCTTTTGATCCTTGTCAATTGGCCCTCTTCCTTGTGGACTTTGGAGTGGTGATAGAGTCAAGATTTTATTTACATTATCCATCAAAGTGTAAATCTGCAAGTTGAAGATCAAAGGGAATAATCCACAACCAACAAAATGGCGACTCTGCTGGGGAGGATAACTTTGAAGATATGCATTTTTTAAGAGTCAGTGATTCTACTGGGGAGAATCTAGAGAGAAAGGTATAAGTGTGTTCTTTTTTTCCTATGTGTTTCAAGGATTTCCCATCTAGGTGGGTGGTGAATCAAAGGTTTGAACCAGTGCAACATATTGAAGAAGCATGGATAAGAGGAGAAATACTAGGTCATGTGTTAGAAAGAATCCGGAGGTCACTCTGGACCAATTACCTAGATAGGGAAACAAGAGCTAGATTAGAAGGAATGGTGAGTCTACCAGTGCTTCCATGAGAGAATAGAGAAATGCTAGAGCTAGAAGAACCATGTATCCTCAAGTGAGGATGGTTCACAAAATAGAGTTTCTTGATCAGAAGGTGGTCACTCTGAAGAGAGATTTTATGATACCCCTAAGGCTGCATTTCAGGATAAAGGTCTGTTGCCTATAGATCATGATGAAGAAAATAGGGATATGGGTTTAGAAGTTGACTTGGATCTTGAAGAAGATCAATTCAGAAGAGAACCCATGAGACATAGGCAAGTTCATTTCCCATATCAAAATCTTCCTGATATGGATGTGTCATCTGATTCTGATGACATTATGGAAGATCCTGATGACTTGAATGCACTAAGGTTGCAGTTGGTAGAGCAGGATGCCATACATAAAAGATTACAGGAGGAGAGAGAGGCTAAAAAGGTAAATGCTTTGATAGAGAGACAGTCTCTTCTGAGAAAAATAAATGAAATGAAGGAGAGAAACAAGATGCTTGCTTCTGCTCCTAAAATGCTACAACATGATGTGTTTGGTGATCTTGATGCCTTGAGGAGTGAGCAAGAGCATTTTCTTCAGGATCATGAATTTGAAAATGAAGGCCCGATGATTAGACAAGTGCAAAGTTATGTCCCTTTGCCTAAAGATAAAGATGGGCACAGGATTACCAGTCCTACTGTTATCATAAATGAGAAAGGAAAGTAGAAGATGGTGGGTGACCAAGCAAGAAAACTAGTGACAATACCATGGATCCCACCACCTAATTCAAATAAGGACACTAAAATGGAGAGAAGCAGAAAAGAAGATGAGGACCTTACAAGAGAACTAGAGAGAGCTGAGGTTGACGCTACCATTGTAGAAAAGAAAAGGAAGATCCAATTTTTGCGGGCTTCTTTAGCTAATGCTCTTGGCCCATCTGCTACTGAACTAGGTATGCCATCTATGACTACTGCTTTTCCACTTAGTAATGCTACTAGTTCTTTTCCTTCTTCATCTACTAGGATAGGTGCGGATCCTAGGCAGCAGTCAAATGCACAAATAAATTTAGATGCTAATGTTGATCCTAGGGTTAACACTAGTTTGAGCTTTCAAAGAAGACCTATGCAATTAGAAGGCTATAGGCAAATAAGTTTTGATGGAATTCCTGGCTATCCAAATGCTTTTCCGAATGATATTAGAGATAAGGTACCTAATTTTTCTGGTAATAATGCGATTAGTTATGAAGAGCATCTTAGGTTATTTGTTGATATGCTTAATGATTATGAGGTAGACCATGAGGATGTTGTCATGAAATTGTTTGTTCAATCTCTAATGGAGGATGCTAGAGATTGGTTTAAGAGGCTTCCTGATAAGTGTATTGATACTTGGGACTCTTTTGAGAAATGTTTCAAAGAGAAGTATGGTGATAGGCCTAATGCTAGCTTCATGTTGAATGAATTCAATACCATAAGGAAAAATCAGAATGAGTCTGCAGCTAAGTTCAACATAAGATTTTAGAAAGGTATGCACAAGTTGTTTCAAGTCATGCAGTTGGATGACAATGTCTGTCTGACTACATACTTCAATGCATTTGATGGGAAGATGGGATATTTATTGAGGGATAAAGAACCAAGAACTCTTAGGGATGCTTTTAGGATTGCTGTCAATATTGAGAACAACATGAGAATATCAGGAAAGTTGGGTGCAAAGAGAGATGACCCAAAGTTGTTTGGGGATAGGAAATACAAGAAAGAAAATGATAAGAGCGTTGGATCTAGGAGGCAGGAAGAAGATAAGTTGGATAAGGTGCTTAATGCATTGAAGGATTTGAAGGCACCTACAAATAGGAACATCAGTGCTCCTACCAATGAGAGGCCTCAGTTCAAAAACAATTTTAGTAGTCAGAATAGACTGTAGAATTACCCCTACAACACCCAATGGAAGGATGGCAAGCCTATTGTCCCCGCTGCAAGAGGAAATAATGACAAAGGTGTCCCTGAACCTCTACATAAAGCTTCAATAAATGTCATGGAAAATGTACCTTGGTGTGTTCCATGCCAGTCCCCTCATTCTACAGAGCATTGTGTGGTTGCACAATCTATGGCTACAAATCAGGATTGTAGCAATGAGGAGATAGAACAAGAAGAAGAACAAGATGATGTTGGTTGCAACATGGCTTCTTCATATCTAGGATATGAAGATGATTTTGATTTTGATGAAGAGGCAGATGTGAATGTGAAGAGACATAATCAAGCTTTTTTTCATCAAGAGGTTTTTTCTGATGGTGAGTGCATTGATTAGAAAACATGTAACATGAACTCTTCTCCCAAGCCAGTAAATTTAAGAAGACCTTCTAGAGAAGAGATGGAGAGGATTACTGCAGAAATGATTGCCCAGGTGCAAACTAGAGGCATGGTGGTAAGGAATACAAATGAGAAAGATGCAGGAATTTTTATAAAGAGTTCCAACTCCGGAGAACATAATGAGAACAAATCAAAGGTTAATCACATGGTAAAATTCTAGAATGTAAATGGTAAGAATTGTGAACCTAGGGGAGTTGGAATTGAAAAGATCTCTAGTGAGATTGAGAAGCCAGTTAACACAATGGCTAAGGTTGAAAAAATGAGGGTGGTTAGTACACCTAATGTGTCAGACAAACAAAAAGATGTTAAGGCAGTGCAAATTGAGATTCCTACTTCTGCCCCTATTGACATGTTATCTGTATTGTCACAAATTACAGTTAAGGTTCTATTGTCATAATTGTTGATGATCCCTGAACATAAAGATAAGGCTATTGCATGGGTTGGTAATACTCACAAAAATGATACTTCATGCAATGGATCTCAGGATAAAGCTTTGAATGATGTTGCTGCTCAGGGAATTGTGTCTCAAATTCCTCCAATATATTTGGACAGTTCTGTCAATGCCAGCCTTGAAAATATTGACCCATTCTTCTTAAGTGTTCTTGTGAATGGGATGCAATTAAGGAATTTTATGATTGATAGTGGTGCCTCTAATACTGTCATGCCTTTCAAAATTATGGAGAGGTTGGGCCTTAAAGTTGATACAGTGCAGGGTAGGTGTTGTGCAATGGATCAGAGGGAGGTACCAGTTGTTGGGACTATCAATGCAATGCCATATAGGTTGGCAGCATATCCAGAGAAAGAGCTAACAATGAGCATTTTGGTAGTGGATATCCCTCCTCATTATGGGATGTTTCTATCTAGAAGATGGAGTGCTGCCATGGGTGGAAGTTTACAGTGTGATCTGTCCTATGCAACTTTCAAGATTGATGATTAGTTTGTCAAGATTGAACGGGAGCCAAGAGTATGCCACATGATTGAGAGAAACATAGATAATGAAACTACATGTTTTGTGGATACTGATGTAAATGCTTTTAGGGAAGAGATCCCTGTATTTGAAAATGAACATATTTTGTCACCTATCTCTGTTGAGGTAGGTGCTAGCTCTGTGAAGGGTGATTTGTGGGTCATGTACTTTGATGGTGCAAATTGCAAAGATGGTGCAGGAGAAGGTATTTTACTTATTTCTCCTAATGGAAACACCTACAAGTTCTCTTTCACATTGAATTTCTTTTGTACCAATAATATAGCAGAATATGAGCCTTTGTTGTTAGGATTGAGGCTGGCACAAAAGCATGGTATTAAATATCTAAGTGTTGTTGGTGATTCTGAGTTGGTGGTTTCCCAAGTCAGGTCAGTGTATGCTTCTAAGAATAGAAGGTTGAAGCAATATAGGAATGCAGTGTGGGATTTGATTGAATATTTTGATGCCTTCAATATTGAGTGGAGGGATAGGAGTAACAACAAGATGGCTGACTTGTTAGCCAATATTGCAATCAATCCTAATGATGTTACATTCTTTGGTATTTCTAAAGTTGAAATTCAGGCTAGGCCTAGTATACCAAATAATATTGAGAATTGGCAAGTTTTTGATGATGATAATGATATTTTGAAGTTTATGGATTTTAAGGATTAGTATCATGGTCAGGAACTTGATTGTTTAGCCTTGGTTGAGTCAATAGAAGGAAGGGAGGTTGTCTTAGGCAATGAGGTCATTCAGCTTAGAACTAACAAGGTGCCCAAGGGGCTTGTTGTTTTGGAGACTGTCTTTGACAACCAAGATAGAGTTCAAAAAAATATCAAAGGAGAAGATCATGCTGATCTTGAGGAGATAAATCTTGGATCACATGAGACACCTAAGAAAGTATACATTGGTAGAGATATATCTCAAAAGGTAAGGAGACCTTTGATTGAATTATTGAGGAAATTCAGGCATATTTTGGCATGGTCATATGATGACCTAAAGGTTTATAAAGAGGATTTATTTCAACATGTTATTCCATTAAGAGAAGATGCTAAACCTTTCCGGCAAAAGCAAAGGCCTATTAATCCTACTTTGGCACCCAAGATGCAAGAAGAATTAATGAAGTTGAGAGATGCTGGCATTATCAAGCCTATAAGGCATTCTTCTTGGGTGTCAAATCTTGTTCCTATAAGAAAAAAAAATGGTGACATCAGGCTTTGTGTGGACTTCAGAAATTTGAACATTAGCTCATTGAAAGATAATTATTGTTTTCCCAATATGGAGGCTATGTTGCAAAGAGTAACCGGGTCAGAATTGATATCAATGATGGATGGTTTCTCTGGCTACAATCAGGTCATTGTCAAGGAATCAGAACAATTCAAGACAGCCTTTACAACACCTTGGGGAGCATATGTTTATGTGAGAATGCCTTTTGGTCTCACAAATGCTGGTGCTACTTTTCAGAGGGCAATGGATGTTGCCTTTTTAGATTTCATTAATGATTTCCTTGTTGTGTATCAGGATGATTTAACTACCTATTCCAAGAGGGAAGAGGACCATTGTGCTCATTTGGAGAAAGTATTCATGAGGGCCTTAGAATTTGGCATTTCATTAAACCCAAGGAAATGTGCTTTTGGTGTCACAGAAGGTAAGTTGCTTGGCCACTTAGTCGGGAAGCAAGGAGTGAGAATTGACCCAGAGACGGTAGCAGCAATTGATAAAATTCAGAGGCCAAAGAATGTTAAAGGGATTCAGTCCTTCTTTGGTTAGGTCAATTTTCTAAGGAGGTTTGTGACAAACTTTGCAGAGATTACTAGACCTATTTCCAAGATGTTAAAGAAGGGATCTGTAGTCAATTGGGAGGGTGAGCCTGATGAGGCTTTCAAGAATATCAAGCAGGCTATCAAAGATGCACCAGTGTTAAAGGCACCTGATTATTGTGTCCCAATGCATATCTTTTCTCTTGCATCTTTCCATACTATTGCTGCAATTTTGTTACAAAAGAATAAGGATGGTTTTGAGTAGCCTATTGCATTTTTTAGTAAATCTTTGTAGGCTGCAGAATTAAATTATGATATAAATGAGAAACAGGCTTATGCACTTGTGAAGGTAGTCAAGGCTTTTAGATGTTATTTGATGGGAGCAGTTGTGATTGCTTTTGTGCCAAGTGCAGCTATGAAGGACATTTTCTCACAGAAAGAGGTGTCTGGAAGAAGATGCAGAAGGATCAATAGGATCTAGGAATTCAATGTTGAGATCCAGATCACTAAGTTGGTTAGAGGACAAGGATTGGCAAGAATGATGGCTCAATCTGATCTAGATGCAAACCAGGTAAATCATTCTGAAATTGATTATACATGTGATATGGATGATTGTATTTGGTATCAAGATATTATTTACTATTTGAGAAACATGAGGTGTCCAGATAGTATGAATGATAATCAAAAGAGGACATTGAAGTTACAAGCCATCAAGTATGTAATTGTGAAATGTAAGTTGTATAGAAAAAATTTGGATTGCATATTATTGAAATGTGTAGATGAGAATCAAGCTAATCTATTGTTGAAGGAGATGCATGAGGGAGTTTGTGGTGGACATTATATGGGTAAAACAACTGCTCATAAGGTCTTGAGAGCAGGATTTTGGTGGCCCACAATCTTCAGGGATAAAGAACAATTGGTAAGGAGATGTGATGCTTGTCAAAGGTTCTCTAGTAAGCTTAAGTTTTTAGGTAATGTACCATTAAAATGAGTAGAAGTTTAGGCTCCTTTCCAACAATGGGGAATTGATTTCATAGGGGAGATACCAAACAAGTCAAGTAGATGACATTCTTGGATCTTAGTTGCCACTGATTATTTTACAAAGTGGGTAGAAGCTGTACCTACAAGGAATGCAACTAGCAGAGTGGTAATTGACTTCCTGATGAACAATATTGTTACAAGGTTTGGGTGCCCCGAGAGGATAGTGAGTGATAATGCTATGTGCTTCAGGTCTGCCAAATATAAGAACTTTTGCAAAGGTTTGGGAATTCAGATTTCTAATTCCTCACCTTATCATCCGCAAGGAAATGGTCAGGCATAATCTACTAATAAGAGCTTGATTAAAATCTTGAAGAGAATTCTAGAGAAGAATAAGAGGGCATGGAATTCAAAGCTGCCATTAGCTTTATGGGCTGATAGGGTAACTATGAAGAGGGAAATTGGTTGTGCACCATTTGACCTGGTGTATGGAATTCATGCTAGAATGCCTCAGAATAATTTATTGGAGATGTACAAGTTTATGCAGTTGTATGATGATGACATTGATGATGAGATGCAGTTGAGAATTGAGGACCTCATTAGGTTGGATGAAACTAGAAGAGAATCAGTTGCAAGGAATGCCAAATTGCAGTTGCAGGTTAAGAATTTATATGATAAAAAGATTGTTGATAGAAAGTTTGAGCCTGGTGATTTGGTGTTAGTTTGGAATGCCAGATTGGAGGATAGGGGGAAACATGGTAAATTTGATCCCATCTGGTTAGGGCCATAACTGATTCATGAGACATGGGGCCAAGATTCATACATCATCAGGGATTTTAATAGCGATATTCAAGAGTTGCCAGTTCATGGACAATTCTTGAAGTAGTACTTTGTTTGAAGTACTCTGTTTTCCATGAATAGTAGTTAGGGTTGTACATCTTGTAAATTATTGTATATAAGTCACTTGCCCCTACCCTATTTTTCCCTGGTCTATCAAGTTTTCAGTCCTGTTGCTTGTCTTGCCCTACTTGTTCCTTGCTGTCTGCACTTTTTGTCCTATGGGATGGTCTACTTTAACCAGTGATTCTAAATCCTTTCTATGCCTGTAGGAGGCATACATCCCCAGACAGAGCCACTGTTAGCATGTGAAAATTTTTTTATGGCTTCTGGTCTTTTCCCCTGTTCTCTGCAATATTTTTTTTGCTCCTTGGTTAAACCTTAGACAAAACATTCAGAATCTAGCCGTTAGGTTTCAAAATTCAAGTGTGCCCTAGCTTTATTCTTTTAGCACGTTACCTTTTCATGGGTCACTTAAAAGCACTTAATTTGCATGTGCCTTTTAAATAGGTTCCTTTTACCAAGTTCGCGGTTAGGTCTTTTTTGTCTTGGCGGGTCCCTTTTATTTCTTTTCCTAAGTCTTAGCTCCCCGACCACTTTAATTTTTCCTAAGTTTGGGCACCTTGAAAAATTTAATATCTCCTAAGGTTCTCAGCTTGATCTTGCAGAGTTATCAGTGGGTCCACCTGCCATATGCCTTGTCAGCATTTTGTGATTGGTCCACAGGTTAGTGATTGTGCGTGTGTTAGTGGGACCTAAATTTTCAAAGGCTCAGTGGGACCTGACAGTGTTAGAGGATTGATGGTTGGCATAAGTTTGCATGAGATTTGTCAGAGCCATGTGATCTTACGCTGGCTGTTGATGTTACTTTTTGTCAGGCAGTAGTTCGTCAGTGAGTCCTATTTGCCAGGTAGTTCTTATGTGCCACACTATTCTAAGTTGGCAGGTTTTCATTCGTCCACATGTTGATGAGTTGGTGTATGTCAAAGGGCCCATGTTGAAAGCTTTTAATCTAACAGTCGGTGTATGATCACAAGGAATATTCTAGGCCTTTGTGATCATGCGCCATCCATCAGATTTTATTCCATTTTGCCAGGTTGCTTGTTGTGCTCGGTGGGTCCGGTGTGACATGCGTGCTTGCAGTTGGAGGTTTCTTATTGGTCAATGGTTGCGGCGGTGGTTTGCTAGTGGTTAGTCGCATGTTCACTTAGCCTTTTACAACGCTATGCAATCATGCGACTAACATTTTCTGTCAACTCCATGCGGTGGGGGTTGCGGTGATGGTTGTGCTGGTAGTTACGTTCGCGGGTTGTTGCATGTTCACATAGCCCATTTTTGGGCTATGCAATCATGCGACAGGGTGCCACATGTCCCTGGGGCCCATCTATATTTGTTGGTGGTCCCGTTAGCTGGTGAGGTCATGGTAGTTTCTGGTTGGTCCGTGCTGGTGGGATGATAAAGTTTGAATGTGGGCCATTGTTTCTCTGTAGGTGCCAAGGAGTTAGCCGTTGTGTTTCAAATTCAAAATTTTTAGGGTTTCTAGCGTCAAAAAGTACTAAGATTTATGGAATTCATTGCAGAAAGGACCCTGTTCGATGAGAATTGACTAGTTTTCCATTTGCGGTGTGGTCCAGGGTGCTATTGGATTGTTTGTAGAGCTTGTACTGTAGTGGTTGTGTGCTCAAGGCATGGTACAGGGTGTCCTTTTGAGCCCAATTTTGTGATCCCCTATACTTGTAGAGAAGAATTTCATGATTGTGGATCAGTTCAGGATTTCCTCTTTCTTGATTGCCTATGTTTCCCAACCCTATAATAACTTTTTAGACCGTTTCCAGCAGGTTGGGTGGTTGAAACCCTAACCCTAGTCATCCATAGCTTGTTGCAGATTTTCAAGATGACTAGGGGGTATAAGTTGCAGAATTTTTGATTTTGCAGGGGTTCCAAAACATTGTTGCTTTTGGTCCCTAGTTTTTGACTGTAATATACTAATAGAAGTTTGATTTTGTGACTTTTCTGATCTTGGTATCATTCTAATTGTATGTTGATTCTGATTATGTTAATGAGAACATTTTGAATCCCGATCTTGTATCTTGTGTATGTCTTCTTGCTTGTCTTTGAGCTCATATATGTTAGTTTCACAAAGTGTGCTAATGTATGGTAAACAAAGAGTATTTTGAATTTATCTTTGAGTTCCTAACAAAGTTAGGATTAAAGCCTTCTAGGTGAATTCAGTGAGTTTACAGCCAAGTGTATAATTTGATGTCCTTGTGCTTGAGGGAAAGGAGTAATAGGAAAAGCACTTACCTCAGATTCCATTATGTTTGATTTGAGGTATTCAGTTGAGGTATACAGTTAGGTGACTCTGAGCCCTGGGATAAGGCACTGGTCCTTCCTCTTGAGGTATGCATGGTTAACAACTATAAACACAAACATCAATTGATAAATCTTTAACAGTCTTATATGAGACATAGTGGACTATTGTTTTAGACTCCTTTAGAGAAGTGAGTCAAGGGTACACCCACCTGAGCATTGAAGCTCAAAGTGTAGAAGGATCTTTTGATCCTTGTCTGTTGGCCCTCTTCCTTGTGGACTTTGGAGTGGTGATACAGTCAGGATTTTATTTACATTATCCATCAAAGTGTAAATTTGCAAGTTGAAGATCAAAGGGAATAATCCACAACCAACACATATCATTCTCCACTAATGTCTCATCACTAGAAGGAATCTCAAATGGAAGTAAAGCATCTATAATATCATCTTCTTTAACTAAAATGTCCACATAAGGGGAGTATGTTGTAGAAAAAGA
This sequence comes from Chamaecyparis obtusa, assembly GCA_027943335.1. Classification (NCBI taxonomy): domain Eukaryota; kingdom Viridiplantae; phylum Streptophyta; class Pinopsida; order Cupressales; family Cupressaceae; genus Chamaecyparis; species Chamaecyparis obtusa. The sequence goes on from BSBK01000337.1 coordinate 257,154, forward strand.
GTTATCATCATGTAATAAATCACCCTCTTGAACCAAAGTTTCTTTGCGAGGAGAGGATAAATCAATGTCATTATCCAAGGGATCATCCAAAATGGTGTCATGAGGAAGAAAGTAATCAACATCCAAATCCAAAGGTTCATCCCAAATAGGAGGATTATCATCCCTACCAATAAAGCACAATTTAGGATCCCTAAAGGGGAAAGAAGATAAATTATGTTCTAAAGTAGGCTCATAGAAAGGACATATATTAGGAGAAGAATCAACATCAATCCTTAACTCATCCCCATAAAGAGAAATATGATGGATAGATAGAGTAAAGTCATCTTCTTGCTCTAATATATCCTTACAAGGAAATTGAAAAGAGGACAAAGCAACATCACACACACTAGATAAAGTCTTTCTAGGTGTAACATCATGCAATGGTAAGGTAAGAGGATAATGTTTTGTAATCGAAAAAGTTATAGAAGAATTTTTGGAAAATAGTTGAAACAACTTGTGCAACATAATAACCAATAAAGAAATGCATAAAAAATAGATCTAGATATATCCCAATGCATTCAAATGAAACTTATAAGCATGAAAAGGAAATCAAACACAATAGGGCATCTAATTCCACAAAAGAAAGAGAGTAAGTGTGTCGGGTTCACCAAAATGTATAGTGAAGGTGAACACACAAGATGATGAAAAGAGAGATCTAACACAATAGGGCATCCAAATCCACAAAAGAAAGGGGTAAGTGTGTCAGGTTCACCAAAATGTATAGTGAGGGTGAACACACAAGATGATGAAAAGGGAGATCTAACACAATAGGGCATCTAAATCCACAAAAGAAAGGGGTAAGTGTGTTGGGTTCACCAAAATGTAAAGGATAAAATAGTGTATGGGGTCTTAGAACAATGGTTTGCACATGAAAGAGACCCCAAAAACCAATATTTTACACTTACATGAAATTGTATTGATATAGAAAGTAAATATAGATGACTAATATTGAAATTAAGAGATAAAGGTACTTACCTCCGAAAAAGAATTAGCTAAAAACTCTATCAAACAATCTCAAAAACTATTGATTCTCGCCAGTCTAAACTGAAACTGCGAGATCTACAAAACCCAAAAATATTTTTCTGAGATGGCTCAACTCAAGTTTGACCCTCATAAAAGGTCAAATACCACATTCTTTATTTGAAGTCCGATTTGAATTCTGTTCACAGATCTCGAAAGTTTACCGAAAAGGGTATCCAAATTCGCTCTCAGATCTGAAATTCCACACCTGTACGTACAAGAAAAAGAGAGTTTTTGGTTGTTTGTTTGGGGGGTTTGCCTCAGTCAAACCCCACTTTAGGAATTAACCTTGAAATTGAAATGAAATTGCTGGAATAAACAAAGTAAATGTAACAATTCACCTTGCTTGAGTTGAAACCCTTGTGGAGGATTCGAATCCTTGAATCCACAAGAATGGATGAATGTAGAATCACATGTAGGATGTCTCCGATCAATTGTCTTTTGATCTTCAACACCAATCTTGAATGGATCTTGAACTTGGAAGAGGCTTGAATGGAAATGGAGAAATCTTCAACAAGAGAACTCCATAGAGCTTGAATCCTTCAATGGCTACTAATGGATCTCCTTAATTAATTGGATGCTTGAATGCTTGATCTTCTTGCTTGCTTGCACTTGAGAGCTTGAGAGATTTATTGGTGAGAATAGATGTGATGAGATGGAGAAAATGAGAGAGGAAGGCTCCCTTTTATTGTGATCTAGGGCACAAGAGGGGCCTCGTAGAAAATAATAATTAAGGGCCCATGACACAAAACTCTAGAGAGGTGCACATGGAGAGGAAATTAAATTAAAGTCTTGACACAAAACTCTAAGAGGGGACCACCCTTAATATAGAAATGAAATAATTATTTAAGAGCCTTGTTACAAAATTTGAGGTAAGGCCAACCCCAAATTTAATTTGAGCATTAGGCACAAAACTTGAGAAAGGATAATCTCCAATAATAAATTAGGAATCCTATACAAATATTGAGAAAGGTCTACCTCAAATATTAATTTGACAATTTGACACTTAATCTGAGAAATAGTGGCCCCGAAGAGGGAAAAGACAAGTTTTTAATGAAATCCCGCAACCGAAAGCAGACCCTGAAGATCCCAGACCTTAGGGTCAAGGTCGAGGTTGACCCTAACCTAGTTAGGGTTAAGGTTGACCCTAACCTAGTTAGGGTTGAGGTTGACTTTAACCCCATAAGGTTGACTTTGACCTTAGGGTCCAAAACCTCAGGTTCATAGTCTAGAATGCCAGGAAAGTGCTAGGAAGAAGTGGGAAATGGGGTAGAATAGGGGGAAAAGCTAGATCCAAGTTGAATATCTATTCAAGGTGTTTGAAATGACCCCAAACCACTTACTTAGAGGGCTAAATTCTCTTAACATGGAAGTGCTTCCATTTTAAGACGATACACTTGGATATGATATATTAATTATCTACTTGAATATGAATTACTCTAACTTTGGAATATGAATGTGTGTAAATTAAATTTGCATGTTACATTGGGACGTGCATGTTTTAAATATAACATCTACTTGAAGTACAACAACATTAAATTAAAAGTATGTGCACAACTATTATCGAATGTACATTTATATATAAGTAAGATTCAATCAAACATCTAGGTCTCAATTATATAGTTCACAGGTGTCAAATTTACATCATTCATAACTTTCATAAACATGTAATCAAACATCATTCATGTGTTGAATCAAACACATGTACATATAAATTTAAAACATAAAATTCATATATAATCCAACATGTACACATGTATTTAAATTAAACATGAATGTAATCTATTGAAAGTATTGAATTTACATTTATAAATTTAAAAACACATAAATTGAATTTAATTATATCAAAATCACATGAACTCATGAAGAATCAAACATGTGTACACATGTATAAATTGAAACCACATAGATTAAAAGTATGTACAAGTTCATCACACATGCACACATATAGAGTGAAAGTATATATATATATATATATAGGAATAGTACCAAGAGATAACTAAGAGCGGGGGGGGGGGGGGGCGGGGGGTGGTGAATCAGTTATCTACAAGTTTCAATTCTTTATCCAATTAAGTATAGTTAAACATAAAGCATAAACACAATGAAAAAGCACATGAACACAACACTAATATTTTGGTTACGGGGAAACCCAAATAGGTAAAAACCCCGGTGGGAATTGACACCCACTAATATTTTGTACTAGTGTATTATGATCCTTGTTAAAAGATCCTTAACCCTGTTAGAAGTTTCTTTACAATATATTTAGTATAGTAGACCTGGTCAAGAGTCAGACCTTATTAGGAGTCTTTTGCAATTTTCCCTATTAGGGGAGAGGACACACTATCCAAGAGCTCGCTGCTCAAAGGGGCGAAGGATACAACCTTCTGAATAAAAAATACACACTATATATGGATCTTGGTGATTTGCACTTAGACCTGATGTCTGGATTAGTTCCAATGAATAGCACAAACACTTTACTTGGTCACATAGACCTTCTTTTGATGGCTCAACACTTCACACACTCTGCTCTACACTTTTTGTCAACCATGAACCACACTCAAGCAATCACAAATGACTACCTATAAATATCTTTCCTCTAAATGATATAATCAAGTCAGCCTATTAGAACCACCTTAAAATCATATTAGAGAAACCATAACAAACTTTGATAATCATTCTATCAGCTTTACTATGCATGCAACACATTCTAAGACCTGTCTAATAAGATAATTGTAGATGCACGCTACACGGTGTTGGCTCTACCAAACCAATTGGATCATTCTCCTCAAGCTGAATTAATTCATGTGATCTTAACCAAACATCAATAACTCTTCTCTAAGCTTAACTCTAAGAGCGCATACCCAAAAGATAGGCACAACTCTAGAACCGATAATATCTTTGTTGGCTCTTGTGAATAAACACAAGAAACTATTACTGGGGAATAGTGACTACATAAATTCACTTCTATTGATCAACAGACTATGTGTCCATGAATGTAACATCACTAATATGTCTTCAACATATATCCAAGTGTGCAAGGCTCCATGATAAATGTATAGACAACCATACATAGAACACTGCTTGTTACTCTATCAGGAACACTACTGACACAAGCTGCTATATAACTGTCTATACTAATAGTTAACCTTTGCACCCATGATATCATGCTATTATCATGTCCATGCTACATATACTAAAATCTTACTACATTAGACTTCCATGCATTCTACTTTCCATATGTTGTCATCAATAAAAATATACAGTCAGTACTGGCTTGTTGGCAAATCTCCAACAATCTCCCCCTTTGGCATTGATGGCAACATGTGGAATAAAAAACCACCACCAACCTAGATGAATATTTCTTTTATAAAATTCTCCATTTCCTCATCAAAATTTGAACAAAGATGAATCCTCCATCTACTGCAATATTTCTTTATTTCCTTAACTGACTACTTCCATAACTAAATGCTGCTCCCCCTTAGTAGATTACGCCTATTTTTCATGACTCTATATATAAGTCCCCCTTTGAAATCAATGGAAAAGGGAAGCATTTATTTTAAGCACCTGTACTACTCCTAAGGTAGAGTAGTCAACCTTCCACTAGTCCTTGAGGACTGATGCCTTTTCCTCTTTCTTTTAAGTAGAATCAAGGAAGGGAATTACTCCCAACTTCTCCTTGAGATACTGAAAAGTATCCTTAGGAAAAGGCTTTGTGAATATGTCTGCTAACTAATCTTTAGTACTCACATAGTCCAACTTGACTTCTTTTTCTGCCACTTTCTCTCTTAGGAAGTGATACTTGATCTCAATGTACTTTTTCTTTGCATACATCATAGGGTTCTTCGACATATTGATAGTGCTAGTGTTATCATAGTGAATAACAATAGGATAATCAATTTGAATTCCAAAATCCTTTATCATCTGCTTGATCCAAACAATTGTAGAATAGTTTAGGGCTGCTGCAACATAGTCTACTTCTATTGTTGACTAAGAAATATAATTTTGTTTCTTGCTTGTCCAAGTGACAAGTCTATTACCAAGAAACACTACTCCACCTAATGTACTCTTCCTATCATCAACTCATCCTACCCAATCTACATTTGTATACATATGAAGCTTAAGATTTTTTGAATTAGGATACCATAGACCATAGTCTATAGTGCCTTGAAAGTATCTGAATATCCTTTTTATTGCCATGAGGTGACTTTGTTTAGGCTTTGCTACAAATCTTCCAACTATGCCAACTACATTAGAAATATTAGGTCTAGTCTGAGTAAGATATATGAGTTTACCAATCATAGACTTGTACAATGTTGTATCCACTGCTGCTGAGTCATCTTCTTTTGTAAGCTTGCATCTAGTGATCATAGGGGTCCCTACTAGCTTGCAATCACCCATCTTGAATTTCTTCAGTATCTCTTTCACATACTTGGACTGATTAATAAAGATTCCATTTTCTGTCTCTTTCACATTTAGTCCCAAAAAGTATTTAATAGGACCAATCATACTCATCTCAAACTCATTATGCATTTCTTTGGAAAATTTTTCACTTAATTTGTCATTATCTCCAAAGATAATATCATCAACAAATATAGCTACAAGTAGTAGACCTTCAGATGTCTCTCTAATGAATAGGTTATAATTTGTTGCTCCTTTCTTGAATCCAATCTTTGTTAGATATCCATCTAGTCTCTCATACCATGCTCTAGGGGCTTGCTTAAGTCCATAGAGGGCCTTCTTCAATCTGCATACCATATCAGGTCTGTCTAATAAGGTGAATCCTTCTGGCTACTCAATGTATATTTCTTCTTTCAAATCTCTATTTAGGAATGCTGACTTGACATCCATCTAATAAACTATGAAGTTTTTGACTGTAGCACAAGCTAGAAACAACTTAATAGCTTCTAATCTTCTCATAGGTGCAAATGTGTCTGAGCAATCAATGCCTTCTCTTTGTGCATATCCCTTACATACCAATCTTTCTTTGTTTCTCACTACTATACCATCTTAATTCATCTTGTTTCTAAATATCCACTTTGTTCTAATCACATTCTTATCACTAGGTCTTGGGACCAGTTCCCAAGTATCATTATTGATAATTTGATCTAGTTGTTCTTTCATAGCATCATGCCAATCAAAATCCTTACAAGCATCTTCAACACTTAAAGGTTCAATCTGAGATAGTAAACATACTGCTTCATTGCTAGCTAAGTTCTTTGCTTGTGATCTTATTAAGACTTTGTCACTCTGATCTCCAATGATGTCTTTCTTGGAATGGTTTCTAGATGTAAACATTGGAACTTTAGGTGATGCTGACTCATCAGCCTTAGGAGTTCCTTCTTCACTTGTCTCAGAGTCATTGAATAACACATCAATATTGTCAAACATTTCTTCAATAACTGATTCACTAGAAGAGGGTCTGGGTTATTCTTCAATCATGGGCGAGTAATCATGATATCTTTCTTGAACTATGAACTTTTCATCAATCTTAACATGAGTACTTTCAATGATCTTTTTCAATCTTAAATTGAAACATCTATAAGCTTTACTTTAAGTAGAGTAAGCAAGGAAAATACCTTCATCACTTCTTGCATCAAACTTGCCTACTGATTCATCCCTCTTGATGTAGCACTTGCTTACAAAGATTCTGAAGTATTTTACTATGGGAACATTACCAAACCATAGCTCATAAGGTGTTTTGTAAGTGCTTGGCCTCAATTTAATTCTATTAATGGTGTAGACTATTGTATTGACCGCATCTCTCCAATAGGTGTGTGCAACTTTTCCTTCAATCATGATGGTGCGTGCTATATCAAGGATGATCCTATTCCTTCTCTCTACAATTCCATATCTCTACAACTTCATTTTGGTTCTAGGTACACTCAACTATCTCTTTATGCCATGTTCTTTACAGTACTCATAGAATTTTTCAGAGGTGAATTCTCCTCCTCTATCTGATCTCAAACATTTTATCTTTAGTCCAGATTAATTCTCAACCTTAGCTTTGAATATTTTGAACTTGTCAAATGCTTCTGACTTATCTTTCAAGAATGCAACCCACATCATCCTAGTATAATCATCAACAAACAAAATGAAATACCTTTCACCATAGTATGATCTTGTTTGAGTTGGACCACATAGGTTAGTATGAATCAGATCCAACTTGTTCTCTGCTGAATTGTGCTTGCTCCTAAATGAATTTCTCACATGCTTTCCCATCACATATTTCCTGCATATAGTATCAACTAGATTTTCTATGCTAGGTAGATCTCTTACTGCCTTTACATTGCTTATCTTTACCATGTTATCAAAATTGATATGACATAGTCTTTTATGCCACAACCAACTGTCATCAACTTTAGCAATAAGACAACTTGCTTCTAAATTGAGTTGAAAAACATTACCTCTAGTCTTTGAGCTTGATGCAATCATAACACCATCCTTGTTGTTAATGATGAATTTGTCATATTTAAACTCCAACTGATAACCTTTTCCAAGTAACTATCCAACACTAAGAAGGTTATGTTTCAAACCATCTACATAGAGAACATCATCAGTACTATTCTTTCCATCCAAGGTGATGGCTCCTCTACCAACTATGGGTTTAGGAGTGTTGTCTCCAAATCTAACCATGCCACCATTGTATTTGTCTAGATGAACAAATCTATCTTTATCACCTATCATGTGATGTGAACAACCACTATCTATAATCCAGTTTGTCCTTATGTCAGCTTGTGAAATCAATGCTAGCTCTTGTTCCTCTTTCTTATCTTCATGATCTATCTTATTATTCATTTTTTCTATAATAGCAATGAATCCAATTTCTTCTTCACTTGATTCATCATCTAAAACTCCATCTCCAGCATAGTAACATTCCTTAGAGTACTTAGTCTTGTAATCATTTTTAAATTTTCTAGCTCTAGTAGAACACTTAGATGCAAAGTGACTGATCTTATTACATGAAAAGAACTTAAATGGTAATTGACCTTCATATTTTCCTTTTCCTTTCTTTTCTCTTTTGGAAATCATAGAAATGAAATCATCTAGTGTTTTTTCTTCATCATCATCATCAAAATTACCCGAAGTGTTTGCAGATTTCTTACCATGGACTGTTGCTTTGAAGGCTGTCTCGCTCTTAGGTTCTATCTTCAATCTTGAAATCTCAAAAGCTAAGATTTTATTGATCAAGGTCTCTCTCTTGAAATTTGATGTAAGTTGCATGGTCTCATCAAGGATGTTGATCTTGCTTTCATATTCTGGAGTGAGAGTAGTCATCAACTTGTCCATAATGTCTTCCTCTGAAATCTCTCCACCATTGTTCCTGATTCCAGCAACTGCTTCATTGATCCTTTAATTGTAAGATTTGATGTTTTCTTCAGGCATCATCTCTAATGCATTGTATCTTTTCTTCCATTTTTTTTGCGCGTATCCTTTTCTTGTTTGTCACTTTCAAACATGTCTTCTAGGTGCTTCCATATCTTGTGGATAGTGTCTACTTTCTTTATCTCTAAAAATTCACTATCAAATAGGGCACTGATAAGGGCTTCTTTAGCTATAGCATTCTGATGAAACAATTCCTTTTTCCTTTCAGTAGCATCATCCTTTGCAAGGTCTTCTAAGGTAGGGATTTTAGCTACTTTGATGGTTACATCAAAAACTTCAAAGCCAATACACTGCAAATGAGTCACCATCTTGTTCTTCTAATCAAGATAATTCTCTTCATCAAAATTAGGACTTTCTTTCCTAAAGTATGCCACCTGATCAACCTCAAGCTATTAAAATTTCTCTCTAAGGTACTTGGCCCTGATACCAATTGTTAGGAATAGTCCCAGAGGGGGGGCGGGAGGGGGGGGTGAATAAGTTATCTACAAGTTTCAATTTTTTATCCAATTAAGTATACATAAACATAAAGCATAAACAAAATGAAAGAATACATGAACACAACACCAATATTTTGGTTATGGGGAAACCCAAATAGGTAAAAACCCCAGTGGGAATTGACACCCACTAATATTCTACACTAATGTATTATGATCCTTGTTAGAAGATCCTTAACCCTGTTAGGAGTTTCTTTACAATATATTTAGTACAGTAGAACTGGTCAAGGGTCAAACCCTATTAGGAGTCTTTTACAATTTTTCCTATCAGGGGAGAGGACGCACTGTCTGAGAGCTCACTGCTCAAAGGGGCGAAGGCTACAACCTTCTGAATAATAGATACACACTATATTTGGATCTTGGTGAACTATGCTTAGACCTGCTATTTGGATCATTTCCAATGAATAGCACAAACACTTTACTTGGTCACATAGACCTTCTTTTGATGGCTCAACACTTCTCACACTCTACTCTACACTTTCTTTCAACCATGAACCACACTCAAGCAATCATAAATAACTACCTATAAATATCTTTCCTCTAAATGATATAATCAAGTTAGCCTATTAGAACCACCTTGAAATCATATTAGAGAAACCATAACAAACTTTGATAATCATTTTGTTGGCTCTACTATGCACGCAACACATTCTGGGACATGTCCAATAAGATAATTGTAGTCGCATGCTACACACTATCGGCTCTACCAAAACAACTGGATCTTTCTCTTCAAGATGAATTAATTCATGTGTTCTTAATTTAACATCAATAGCTCTTCTCTAAGCTTAAATCCAAGGGCCAAAAAGATAGGTGCAATGTTGGAACCAATAATATCTCTGTTGGCTCTTGTGAATAAACATAGGAAACTGTTACTGGTGAATAGCGACTACATAACTTCACTTCTACTGATCAACAAACTATGCATCCATGAATGTAACATCACTAATGTCTTCAACATATATCCAAGTGTGCAAGGCTCCATGATAAATGTATGGACAACCATACATAGAACACTACCTATTACTCTGTCAGGAAGACTGCTGACACAAGCTGCTATATAACTATTTGTGCTAATAGTTAACCTCTGCGCCCATGATATCATGCTGATATCATGCCCATGCTACATATACTAAAAGCTTACTGCATAAGACTTCCACACATGCTAATTTTTATATATTGTCATCAATGACAAACATACAGTCAGTACTGGCTTGCTGGCAAATCTCCAATATATATATATATATATATATATAACATGCAGGAAACATCAATCATGTAGATCAATTACTATAAATATGAAACATATGGATCAATCATATGTCAATCATTCTATCAAAAGGGTCTAGAAATGAAATATAACATCAAACACATCAATCAATTATAGAATCTAGAAATGAAATATAGTTCATCGAACACATGTGAATATATATGTAATATGTAATATGTCTAGATCAAATATGAAAGTTCCTTGGACTCATCATGATGACTCCTCACTAAGAAGTTAGACCAAGAGTGACTATCATGCTCTGAAGGATGTGCAAATCCCTACAGAGAAAGAGATATATAAATTAATATATAAACATTGTACCCATCTTAAGTTTGATTAAATATTGTACAAGAAAACATGTTATAAAGTGTGTACACACATCAATAAATTAAAAACTCACCTATCCACTACTGATGTCATCATCGAGTGAGTCCTAATGATGTACATGATTAGTGTTCAAAGGAGTAACAAGAGGCATATCCTGGTAGACAAAAGATATATCATATATATACATGTACATATATATAAATTGATTGAAAATTTAAAAATAAATAAGTTAAATTGTAACATTAAATATATATAATCTAATTTATACATGTGTAGGTTGTGGAAACTATAGTACTTAGACTCCCTAGCCTCGATCCTATCAACCAAGGTATTAAGATTTTGTTGCATCTGGTCCATGCTCAACTCTACATGTCCAACATGAGTAGATTGCACACACCTCTCTAATGATGAATGCAATGGACTAACCAAATGAGATGGCATGGAAGTTGTATCATCATGTGTTAGAATATCTAGGTAACCGGTACTGGTCATGCTAAAGTCAACATCATCAAGGCCAAAATCAGAGAGCTGGTGCCCTGCACTGACTGAAGGGTCTATACGTTGTGCCTCTCCCTGTGCAGTAATAGAGTGGTCAATAGGTGGATCCTCACGAGCACTACCACTATGGCCATAGTCTAGGTGAGAAGGATGTGGTTGAGTGTATCTGATAGTACCCACATGAACTCTAACATCTGATATGGGGATATCATGCTTTACTATTGTAAATGCATATGCATCCAATAGATCCTTAGCCAAACTAGTTAATGTGACACATGTAATATCTCTTGTAAGTCCCTCTAGGCTAGAAAGTGAAGGGATGCTTGCTGCACTATACATTTCATGTGTATTCCTTCTAGAGGGTGCTCCACCTAAAAATCTAAAGTATCATCGAGACATCAAGTACTGACCAACTTGATCACTAGATATGGATATGACAGTTGCTACAATGTTCCCCACACTATCAATTGCACCTCAAAGTTGAGTGCTATGAATAACATCATCTGCAATAGGACCCAATGAAGGATCTATAGCTGGTACCCTCTGATCAACAATGGCCCTGTGTACTAGCCTTTGTCGACCAACTCGATGAAAAACATCTTTATTAGCAAGTCTGCCATGCCCCTATCCTAGATGTGATGGAAAATCACTATAATTAATAACCCTCCCTAAAAGAACCTCAACAAAAATCTATTATGCAAAGTATAATGGAATCTAGTTGTTATTTAGATAATGACCATGGGAAGCTAGAAATCATGGCTATATAAATGCTGATATAGCATGATTCTGACACCTAGTGAATTGATATCCCTTCACATATTATAAATCTACATAAGATGGGAAAGATTCTCTTTTCAGGGTTGCTTTAGGCACTACAGCCTATACCTCCTTAAGAGAAAGACCAGAGTCAACCTCTTATCTATTCCTCTCAAGTATGGCCTCTATAATATTTAGGGCATAGGGAGTGGTACCATGAATGTCATTCCTAATGCTAATCAAGTTAGTAAGTATGGATTGACATGTGCTCTTATAGACAGTAGAGCTAGTCATATTATTTATGGATTCTTGAAACCATTCAATTTCTCTATTAGTGCATGCAAATAGTTCTGCAAGAGAATTGGTGCATCTACCATGTGTGATGTGTAATAATATGTTTGATAGATATAATATATGTATACCTGAAAAATTTTATTTACTGTCAAATGAAGTCTACATATATATATTTTACTAATTTAAATGAAAATAAAATTAAAGTATGCACATTTCGCTACATTTTTTCAAAGTAAAATCAATTAGATAAATTACATTTAAATGTAAATAAATGTGTACTGTACATATGTACACACACATATGCATATATAAATGTACACATATGTACGTGCATATATGTACACATGTATATACACGACATGTACATGTACATATGTATGACATGTATACATGTCATATACATACATACATATGTATATATGTCACATGTATATGTATATATATATGTATACATGTCATACATATGTACATGTGTATGTACATATGTATGTATGTATACATGTCATATATATGTATGTATATATGTATATAGATGGCATATACATGCACATACATGCATACACACACACACATGTACATATATACATGTGTACACATACACATATATGACATGTATACATATATATATACATAAATATATATATATATATATATACATATATACATATATATACATATATATACATATATATATATATATATATATATATATATATATATATATATATATATATATATATATGAATGATATGTATACATATAGATGCATATATATACATACATACATACATATATATACATGTGTGTACATATACATGTATATATATACACATATGTACATGCATATATAAATGTATATACATGTACACATATATACATGTATATGTGTACACACACACATATGTGTGTACACATATACACACACATATGTATATGTATATACATGTACATGTATATATGTGTGTACATACACATGTACACACATATACACATGTACATAAATATACATGTATATACATATGTATATGTATATATACACATGTATATATACATGTGTACACATATATACATGTATATATATACATATTATAGGATTTGAGCAATACAAATTCACAAAACTCAAAGATCATCTGCATACAAAAATCTATTTCAAGGAAGTAAAGACAAGAAGAGGGCAAGGGTTTGAATCATAAATATGAAGAAGAAAATATCTTCAAATAATGAATGAATAAAATATACAATGGATCATCTTTATAAAGGAGATCAAAAGTCTTGAAAGACAAACACTAATGCATTTAATAATTAGTTTAATTATTACATGACTTATGCATGCAAGTTTATATTTAAAACAACTAGTGCATGAGTGTTTAAATATAAATAACTAAAGGAAAAAAGGTGACATCTTAAGAAGGGAGTAAATTTAATTAACATAATTAATACTTTACTTCAACACCCCCCTTAAGATGAACAACAATGCAGCTACAAACAATGCAAGAAGAAAGCAAAAGAAACTACAATGTTGAAAGCATAAAATGGGTCCCGACAACATGGCCTGATGAGGTACCCAATACAACCAAATCTCTATAAAATAGAGAAATAGAGAAAATCACATGGGAAAAAACCCTAATCCAAAAAGAGATAGAAATAGAAGGAAGGAAGGCCTCATCACTAAGACCCCCAAGGACAACTTCCTTCAGCTGAAGCATATAATGCAACTGAAGATATCATCGGGATGCAAAAGGTTTAGTGAAGATGTTAGCAACCTTCTCAGCAGTGGGAATATAGTCCAAACTCATAGAGCCATCCTGAATCAAAGAGTACTTCATATTCTTTCCTACTAGTTCCCATATTGAATGGAGGAATTAAATTAAACATTTATAATATATCTAAAAAATGTCTTACTTGGATATTATATATTAATTATCTACCTTAATATCAAGTACTCTAACTTTGAAATATGAATGTGTGTGCATTGAATTTGCATGTTACATTAGGACATGCATGTTTTAAATATAAATATACTTGAAGTACACCAACATTACATTAAAAGTATGTGGACAAATATTATCAAACGTACATTTATATATAAGTAAGATTCAATCAAACATCTAGGTCTCAATTATATAGTTCACATGTGTCAAATTTACATCATTCATGTGTTGAAACAAACACATGTACATATAAATTTAAAACATAAAATTCATATATAATCCAACATGTACACATGTATTTAAATTAAACATGAATGCAATCTATTAAAAGTATCGAATTTACATTTATAAATTTAAAAACACATAAATTGAATTTACTTATATCAAAATCACATGAACTCGTGAAGAATCAAACATGTGTACACATGTATAAATTGAAAACACATAAATTGAAAGTATGTACAAGTTCATCACACATGCACACATATAGTGAAAGTGTGTGTGTGTGTGTGTGTGTGTGTGTATCATCATCATCATCAATCATTAAACATCAATCATGTAGATCAAGTACTATAAATATGAAACATATGGATCAATCATATGTCAAACATTTTATCAAAAGGGTCTAGAAATGAAATATAACATCAAACACATCAATCGATTGTAGAGTTTAGAAATGAAATATAGTTCATCAAAAATATGTGAATATATATGTAATATGTAATATGTCTAGATCAAATATGAAAGTGCCTTGGACTCATCATGACAACTCCTCACTAAGCGGTCAGACCCAAATTGACTATCATGTTGTGAAGGATGTACAGAGCCCTATAGAGAAAGAGATATATAAATTAATATATTAACATTGTACACATTTTAAGTTTGATAAAATATTGTACAAGAAAACATGTTATAAAGTTTGTACACACATCAATAAATTAAAAAATCACCTATCCACTACTGATGTCATCATCGAGTGAGTCATGATGACGTACATGATTAGTCCTCAAAGGAGTAACAAGAGGCATATCCTGGTAGACAAAAGATGTATCATATATATAAATGTACATATATATAAATTGATTAAAAATTTGAAAATAAATAAGTTAAATTGTAACATTAAATATATATAATCTAATTTATACCTGTGTAGGTTGTGGAAATTGATAGTACTCAGACTCCCTAGCCCCAATCCTATCAACCAAGGTATCAAGATTTTATTGCGTCTGGTCCAAGCTCAACTCTGCATCTGCAACATGAGTAGACCACACATGCCTCTCTAATGATGAATGCAATGGAATAACCAAATGAGATGGTATGGAAGTCGTATCATCATGTGTCAGAAAATATAGGTAACCCATAGTGGTCATGCTGAAGTCAACGTCATTAAAGCCAACATCGGAGAACTAGTGCCCTGCACTGACTGAAGGGTCTGTATGTTGTGCCTCTCCCTATGTAGCAATAGAGTGGTCAGTAGGTGGATCCTCATGACCACTGCCACTATGGCCATGATCTAGGTGACAAGGATGTGGCATAGCATATCTGATAGTACCCACATGAGCTCTAACATCTGATATGTGGATATCATGCTCTGCTGCGATAAATGCATATGCATCCAACAAATCCTTAGCTAAACTAGTTAATGTGACATGTGTCATATCTTTTGTACATCCCTCTAGGCTAGAAAGTGAAGGGATGCCTACTGCACTATACATGTCATGTGCGTCCTGCTAGAGGGTGCTCCACTTGATGATCTGGAGTGTTGTCAAGATATCAGGTACTGACCAAACTGATCACTAGATATGGATATGACATCTGCTACAATGTCCCCCACACTATCAATCCCACCTCAAAGCTAGGTGCTACAAATAACATCATCTAGAAAAAGACCTAATGAAGGAGCTATAACAGGTGCCCTCTAACAAAAAATGGCCCTGTGTACTGGCCTTTGTCGATCAGCTCGATGAAAATCATCTCTATTAGTAAGTCTGTGACGCCCCTATCCTATATGTGATGGAAAATTAGTGTAATTAGCAACCCTCCCTAAATGAACCTCAGGAAAAATCTATTGTGCAAAGTATAATGGAATCTAGTCATTATTTAGATAACGACCATGGGAAGCTAGAAATCACGGTTATATAAATGTTGATATAGTAGGATCTTGACACCTAGTAAACTGATATCCCTTCACATACTGTAAATCTACATAAGATGGGAAAGATTCTCTTTTCAAGGTCGCTTTAGGCACTAAAGCCTATACCTCCTTAAGAGAAAGACCAGAGCCAACCTCTTGTCTCTTCCTCTCAAGTATGACTTCTATAACATCTGGGGCATAGGGAGTGGTACCATGAAAGTCATCCCTAATGCTAATCAAGCTAGTAAGTATGGATTGACATGTGCTCTTATAGATAGTAGAGCTCATTGGATTATTTATATATTATTGCAACCATTCAATTTCTCTATTAGTGCGTGCAAATAGTTCCGCGGGAGGAATTGGTGCATCTACCATGTGTGATGTGCAATAATATGTCTGATAGACAGAATATATGTATACCTGAAAGATTTTACTTATAGTCAAATGAAGTGTGTGTGTGTGTATATATATATATATATATATATATATATATATTCCTAATTTAATTGAAAATAAAATTAAAGTATGCACATTTTGCTACATTATTTCAAAGTAAAATCAATTACATAAATTACATTTAAATGTAAATAAACGTGTACTGTACATATCTACACACACACATCCATATATACATGTACACATATGTACGTGCATATATGTACACATGCATATATATACACATGTATACATGTCATATATATATATTTCACATGTATATATATATACATATATATCTATATATATACATGACATGTATATATAGATGTATACATGTCATACATATGTACATGTGTATGTACATATGTATGTATGTATACATGTCATATATATGTATGTGTACATTGTATATATGACATATACATGTACATACATACATATATATATATATATATATATATATATATATATATATATATATAGATGTATATATATCTATATATATATATAGATGTATATACATCTCTCTCTCTATATATATATAGATGTATATGTATACATACACATGCACATATATATGTACATACATACATATATATACATGTGTGTACATATACATGTATATATACACATACATGCATATATACATATATGTGTGTGTGTGTATATATATACACATGTATGTATATATACATGTATACACACACACACACACACACACACATATATATATATATATATATATATATATATATATATATATATATATATATATATATATATATATATATATATATATATATATATATATATATATATATATATATATATATATATATATATATATGTACACATGCATATATACACACACATATGTAGATATATATATACATGTACACATATATATACATGTATATTTGTGTGTGCATACATATACACATGCACATATATATACATGTATATATATATGTGTACACATGTATATGTAGACACATATTTACATGTATATATACATGTGTACACTCATATATATATACATGTACACACACACACACACACATAGATATATATATATGTGTGTGTGTGTGTGTGTGTGTGTGCACATATATACATATTGTAAGATTTGAGCAATACAAATCTACAAAATTCAAAGATCACCTACATACAAAAATTCATTACAAGGAAGTAGAGACAAGAAGAGGGCAAGGGTTTGACTCAAAAATATGAAGAATAAAATATCTTCAAATAATGAATGAATAAAATATATGATGGATCATCTTTATAAAGGGGATCGAAAGCCTTGAAAGACAAACCTAGTGCATGTAATAATTAGTTTAATTATTACATGACTTATGCATGCAAGTTTATATTTAAAATAACTAGTGCATGAGTGTTTAAATATAAACAACTAAAGAAAAAAAGGTGACATCTTCAAAAGGGAGTAAATTTAATTAACATAATTAATACTTTACTCTAACACCCCCCTTAAGATGAACAACAATGCAGCTACAAACAATGCAAGAAGAAAGAAAAGGAAACTACCGTGTTGAAAGAATAAAATAGGTCCTAGCAACATGGCTTGATGAGGTACCCAACACAATCAAATCTCCGTAAAATGGAGAAATAGATAAAACCACATAGGAAAAAACCCTACTCCAAAAAGAGATAGAAATAGAAGGAAGGAATGCCTCATCATTGAGACCCCCCAAGGACAAATTCCTTCACCCCAAGCATAGAATGCAATTGAAGATATTGTGGGGATGCAAAAGGTTTAGTGAAGATGTCAGCAACCTTCTCGATAGTGGGAATATACTCCAAACTCTAAGAGCCATCCTAAATCAAATGCTTGATGAAATGCATATGAAGCTCAATGTGCTTGGTCCTGTGATGCTCAACCAAGTTGCAATAAATATGTATAGCACTTTCATTGTCACACCAAAGAACAGTGGGACTATCAGGAGGAAAACCAAACTTTTTCATCAAGTGCCGAAGCCATAAAACCTCCTGACTAGCTAGTACAACTACTTGGTACTTTGCCTATGTAGATGATAATGCATGAGTTGTCTACTTCTTGCAAGACCATGTGATAGGAATAAAACCAAGACAAAAGATAAATCCAAATGTAGACCTCCAATTAGTAGTATCAGCAGCCCAATCTGAGTATGTGAAACTAACAATGTGAGGATCCCCTAATGTATAGTGAATGTCATAAGAAGTAGTACCCTGAATTTACCTCAAGATACATTTGGATACTTTGCAATGACTCTCATGAGGATCGTGTGAGAATTGAGAGACAAGGCCAACTACAAAGGAAATATCATGAAGACGAGTGTATTTTAGGTACAACAAACTACCCACTAGCTCTCTATATAATGTGGAATCCACGATAGGAGTAGAGAAAGTGGTAGATAGAACAACACCTGACTAAAAAGGTGTGGGAGAAATCTTGCAATAAAACATGCCAAATCACTATAGAATATCAAGAGAATACTTTTGTTGAAGTATGGAAATCCCATCCGAAGACTGAATAATCTATAGGCCCCAAAAATAGTGTAGAAGTCCAAGATCAATCATCTCAAACTGCTCTCTAAATGTGTGCTGAACATTCTGAATCATAGAGGATGAGCTACCTTTAATGATGAGATCATCAACATATAGCACAAGTATCAATAGATCAGCCCCGTGACACTGAATGTACATGGTAGGATCAAAATGACAGCATGTGAAGTGTGAGGCAAGAAAAAAAGAATCTATCTTCTCATACCAAGCCCTAGGGGCTTGTTTGAGACCATATAAAGACCTCCAAAGTCTACACACCATAGAAGAGTCCTACACAAAACCTTGAGGCTTCTCCATGTAAATATCCTCTTGTAGGTCTCCATTCAAAAAGGAACTCTTTACATCCATCTGATATATTGTCCATCCCTGAGAAGCTGCAAGTGAAAGTACAAGGCAAATAGAATTCATCTTGGCGATAGGAGTAAATGGCTCAGAGTAATCAATACCCTCCACTTGTGAAAAGCCCTTCTCCATAAGATGTGCCTTATACCTATCAATAGAACCATCAGCATCATACATGGTATGATACACCCACTTGCACCGAACCAACTTCCTTCCTTTCAAAAGAGGACAAAGATCACAAGTGTGATTCTTCATCAAAGAAGAATACTCCTCATCCATAGCCCTATCCGACTCAGGTTGACGTGTTACCTCTGAAAATTGCTAAGGATCATCTTAAATAACATGAATCAATAAACTAGTACTAGATTTTTGAGCATGAGTGTGATGAGTATTTAAAGGATCACCTACCAAAGGTCTAGCTACATCAATAGTATCATGTGCCTATTTGGGCACATGTGGAATATCTGGTGGAGGTAGGGAAGATGGAGCATCATCTAAATCTTCCTTAGAGGAGATAGAATCCTATAGAGGAGAAGATGAAGAACTAGATAGTGAAGAAGAAGTTGATGATGGAGGATCCATTTGAGGATAGCTCTCATCAAACTAAACATATCGCCGAAACAAGACTTTTCTAGAATCAAGGTCAAACAACCTATACACCTTCACATCCTCATAGTAGCCAAAAAATATGAGTGGTCATATTTTCCTCTCCATGGCTTTATTCTGAGCATTTGGAATAAATGTCCAAGCCTCACTACCAAATACTTAGAATGTAGAAACATCAGGCTTGACATGAGTCCAAGCCTCCTCAGGAGTCAAATGTCATAATGCTTTATGAGGCATTTGATTCTGAATATAGTTGGTG